>CM037647.1:3916609-3975153 GCA_015227895.2 Colaptes auratus | reverse complement strand
AACTTCACAACTGGCTATTTATTTGAAGGTTATATCCTATGCAGGCACATCCAGCAGGGCTTGAAATTTTAAAATGACATCAAATTCACAAATGGACCTTTGCTACAAAAAGTAGAAGTAACCCACAGCCATATCACAGTATCGCTAAGGTTGGAAGAGACCTCAAAGATCATCAAGTCCAACCTGTCACCACAGACCTCATGACTAAACCATGGCACCAAGTGCCACGACCAATCCCCTCTTGAATGTCCATCTTATCCATCTTCCTCTGTAGCCTGTTAATTATGTTGTAGCCTCAAGGGTATATGGATGCCTTCCATAGATTATGGGGTGCGTTTGCTGCCACTGCTGAATGTGGTGGGTTAACACCCTTTTCTGAGAACAAAAGAACAAAGCAGGGGGGAGGGCTTGCAGGTACTTTTCACTCCCTGCAGGGCATTTTTCGCCTGGGAAGCTGCGTCTGTTCCACTCCCCCCTCCCTGCCCAGCTAGGGTATAAAAAGCAGGACATCGTAGCTGTTGGCCCCTGGTTTTCTGGCTCCTGCCTCTGCTGGATGAAGCTACTGGAGCTGCCCTCCTGTCTCTGCCACGTGGTCGGACCTGCTGCCTCCATGCTTCCTCAGAGACAGGCTGGTTTTGTATTATTCTCTGTTTTTTGTCCCCTCCCATCCATCCTCTTTCCTTGCCCTTGTGAACCTTTTTTCCTGTTATTGTTATATATATATATATATTGCTTAAAGACAACTCTTTACCTCTCTACTTCCAAGCCAACTCCAAATTATTGTTTGGTGGATTTGCTCCTCCTTTTCCCCTCTCTGTTGGGAGGGAGGAGGTGGGGAGTGGGGGAGAGATTCTCAGCCTCGCCCCACCTGAGCTCTTAACTTCCAGTTAAGGCTCAAACCACCACACTGAAACAGACTGGATAACTGTTTTCAGTTGTCACTTGTGCTATTAAAACGCTCATCCCCTGGAGCATATGATTTCAGCGTGCCTGATGGCTTTGCAAAGGAGGTGCTGTGAGTGGAAAGCCCTGGGATGGAATAAAGCGGCGGTTGGGTGCGGAGCTCCAGGAGCGCTTGCCGCGTTTAAGCAGGCAACATCCATTCCCCTGGGCTAATTAGAATGCTTTACGGATGCTCATTAATATGCCACTTTTATTACTGTGACACATGGTTGCACTGCTTCCCTGACACCTCTGGTTTCCTCCCTCGGAAGAGCACAAAGGAAACAAGAGTTGTCTGACATTGTTGTGCCGCTCGTTCCTTCCCAATAAAGGTTGAGGCGATTGCCTCAGCGCTGTGTGCGCAGCGCAGCCTTCCCTGTGCCTTCTGAGTGGGAAAATACTTCCTGTGGTGATTTTAGACCTGACTGAGCAAGACATGTGTCTAACTAAAAGCATGTGATTGACTCCAGTGAGATTCCTTACATAATTAGGCACTTAGATTTTTAGTTTCGTGCCAAATATGCTTTGCTGTGTTTCTATCACGCGGGTTAGCATCAACACAGACAGTAAGACTTTGTCTTTTGCTGTGAGTGTCAAGGGGAGGACACAGACCTGTTGGAGTGAGTCCAGAGGAGAGCCACAACAGGAGCCAAGGGCTGGAGCACCTCTGCTGTGAGGATAGGCTGAAGGAGCTGGGGTTGTTCAGCCTAGAGAAGAGAAGACTCCAGGGGGATGTTAGAGCTGCCTTCCAATACCTGATGGGATCCTCCAGGAAGGCTGCAGAGGGACTTTTCATGAGGGTCTCTAGAGACGGGACAAGGGGGAATGGTTTGAAGCTGAGGGAGAGCAGGGTTAGTCTGGATCTGAGGAAGAAGTTCTTCTGTAGGAGGGTGGCGAGACTCTGGAATAGGCTGCCCAAGAAGGTTGTGGATGCCTCCTCCCTAGGGGTGTTCAAAGCCAGGCTGGATGAGGCCTCCAGCAGCTGACTCTAGTTGAGAGGTGTCCCTGGTGGGGAGGTTGGAGTAGATGGTCTCTAAGCTCCCTTCCACCCTAAGATGTTCTATGATGAATTCAGTATATCTGAAGGAGAATTGAGTAGCCAAAGGCACCTACTGCTTATCTTTGAATCCTCAGCAAATAGAGTGGGCTTAGAAGAAGATTTAGAAAACTAAGTTTCAATGACATCACAGAGAAACAGAGCCAAAATAAAAAAGAGTGTGAATCTCTAAGTGGTTGCTAATGGATATTACCAAGTGATTTTGAGTGCTCCATCATTTATTTATTCTTCTACTGCTGTAAAAGCACTGGAATTCAGAAATAGCTCAGATGTTAAGGTTTGATCCACTGAGTATTTGTACCCATTGCATTAAATGTTCATCAAGTGAGAGAAAAGGAAATGAAAAAGCACCTGCACACAGCTGGAGTAGAGGACAGGCAACACACTTCCCATCTCATGGCTGCTTGCTTTAACGTCTAACACAGGGAGTTATGCATCCTTGCACTTGCTTGTTTGCTCCATGTTTCCCATGTGTTCAGTTATGGGATGAGAGAGAGAAAGATGGGAAGCCTCTCTTGCTTCCCCTGACCCAGTACTTTTTGTGGGAAAGAAACAGAGCTCTGGGTTTCTGTTGTTTTAGAGGGGAAGCTAACCTTCATTCTTACCCAGCTCCTGGATAAGTGTTTCAGCAGCAGGCAGTTGCACAGGGCATTGCTGATGGCATTGTCCCCTCACCTTGATTCACAGAGAGCGGTGTGGCTTCAGGCTCTTTGAGGAAGTCGGTGCTTTCTGTGGGCCTCCCTGGCAGGCTCTCAGGACACTGGGCATGGGGACAGTGAGGATGGGAAATCCCCACAGACTGAGGCAGCTTGTTTTCTGCTTACAGCTGACAGCACCTCGTCGTGTGCCAAAGGTTTATGCATTGTCTTGAGGTTTCTGTGCAGAGCCCAGGTGCCTGGCATCTCTAATGGGGCTGCAGAGATGAGCTGAGGAGCAGTGCTGAAGGGCATTTTTAGATGTCGTTATCTACCTTCTGTCACATTGCATTTGAAGCGTGTGAGTGCTTTTTTGGATCTTTCCCCATGTGCTTTTTTCCCTTTTCTTTATGCATTACATTACTGTTCCTATTGGTCTGGAATTCTCCTGGGGAGAGTTACACCTAGTAATACAGTAAATTGTACCTAATGCATGAAATCAGTTGCATGAAAACAAGTGTAATTAACTGTCACTGATAAAGGTAAACGGTGGAAATTTGTAAGCAGTGTTTCTTTGTGCCAAGTACTTAAAACTGAAGATTGCACATTAAACAGAAGTGTGATATACATCTTGAAATATCATTTCAGGTGCTTTTACGGTGTGTTTCTAAGCTCTCAGCTGTGATTTTTGTATGGGCTTCAAAATCTGTTATATTGCTGTGTTCCAGCAGGCAGTGAGAAATACGCCGGCCTTCAGCGCAAATGAGCTCTGCTGTGGAATGTGACTGAGCTTAACGTGCCATGGTGTATTTGCATCTGAATAGAGTTAGAGGTTGGTCTCTTCTCCCAGGCAGCCAGCACCAGAACAAGAGGACACAGGCTCAGGCTGTGCCAGGGGAGGTTTAGGCTGGAGGTTAGGACGAAGTTTTACACAGAGAGAGTGATTGCCCATTGGAATGGGCTGCCCGGGGAGGTGGTGGAGTTGCTGTCACTGGAGGTGTTCAGGAGGAGACTTGATAGGGTGCTTGGTTGCATGGTTTAGTTGATTAGGTGGTGTTGGATGATAGGTTGGACATGATGATCTTGAAGGTCTCTTCCAACCTGGTCTGTTCTGTTCTATTCTATTCTATTCTATTCTATTCTATTCTATTCTATTCTATTCTATTCTATTCTATTTCTATTTCTATTTCTATTTCTATTTCTATTTTAACTTAAGTCTCAGCATTTTCTTTCTGACACTGTGGCCCTGGTGAACCTTGTAAACCATCTCCTAGGTCAGTCACACCAGACAGGTTTAGTCAGGCTCCCAGCTGTTTTAGGTAGACGTGCTGCTGGGCACACATTCATGAGGTAACGCCTAAGAGGGCAGGTAGTCTGTTCTTGCCTTGAAAATTACATTTGACAGATAATGTTTCAAAGTGCTGTGAACTTCAGCTGCTACATCTCATGAAATTGTGTGGATATCATGAGAAAGAGCATCTTCATTAAGAATTTGGGCATGCCATCTGCAGAACGCCTCTGCTCTGCTGTTTCTTGCCCCTGTTTGTTTGCAGCGTACCGCAGCGCTGAACTGCTCTGCCGGACTGATTGCTCTGAGGTGTCACAAGTTGCATTCATGTGTCTCACTGGTGACTTCAATGTACTGCAAAAGCAACATTTATCTCCACTTAGCTGAGCCATTTAAGCACTTCTCTTGTCCACAGACTGACTTTGCTGTACAAGGATGGAAATACTTCTAATTTAAGGGGAATTATTTCTGCTGTGCAGCTGGCAGCATGCTAGATAATAAAATGTGCAGAAGGTGGACGTTGCTGTAGTTGGTGGTTATTCACCACCAACTGGTGGATGGTGACATTTGCTCAAGGGGACAGTGGAATGCATATTCAGAGGCTTTAAGAGGCCTTTTTAGTGTGTGTAGTGATCACAGAATCACCAAGGTTGGAAGAGACCTCAAAAGATCATCAAGTCCAACCTGTCACCACAGACCTCGTGACATGCCTCCCTCATGGCACCAAGTGCCATGTCCAATCCCCTCTTGGACGCCTCCAGGGATGGTGGCTCCACCACCTCCCTGGGCAGCCTATTCCAATGCCTAACAACTCTCTCAGTGAAGACCTTTCTCCTCACCTCGAGCCTAAACTTCCCCTGGCGCAACTTGAGACTGTGATATGTGGTTCTAGATGTGGAAATGTCAAAGTAAGCAGCGTTACTAGAAAGGAGGAAAGCAGAAACTTCCCTGTAGTGGTATTTACTTCCTGCAAAGGGAGAAGACTGAGAGCATCCCCACATTGTGCAGTGGAGTGTGGCCCAGTATTGTGGACAGCTCTGATGGTGACATGAGGGCCTGAGCATGCAGAGGGCACTGGGGACAGGCAGCCAGGGACTTGCTGAGCCCATTGTGTGGTGAGCTGTGCCAAGCCATGAGCTCAGCAGGGCCCTTGGGGTGAAGTATGGTGCCTTCAGTCTTGCTCGAGTCAGTTCTGCCTTGAGTCTGTAACTGGAGCATCGTGCAAGGTTCACTTTGAATAGCATCCACTTTTCTCTATGTATAAGGAGAAATCACAAAATGATCTATTAGGAAGCCTGTGAGGCCCAGTACTGCAATGTTGTTGTATTGAGTTAATAGATTTAAAGGTTAAAAACATCTTTTGAGTTGGAAGGGACCTTAAAGATCATCCAGTTCCAACCCCCCTGCCATGGGCAGAGACACATTCCACTAGTGCAGGTTGCTCAAGGCCTCATCCAACCTGGTCTTGAACACCTCCAGGGAGGGGTCAGGACATTCCTGACCTCCCTGGGAAACTTGTTCCAGAGTTTCATCACCCTCACTGTAAAGAATTTCTTCCAGTTGTTGTGCGATTGTGACAGCAATTACTTGGGGTTTGGGACAAGGGGAAAATATAGTTTATTGATGCTTGCATTTTGGGCTGGGGCATGCTGTATAGACCTCACATGTTGATAACTCCTCCTATGGAATGTTAACTCCTATGGAGTGTTAACTGTTTCAGTGCATTTATTTTCCTCTAGGTCCAAGAAAGGAGCAGATTGAGGTCACTTTTTCTGCTGAGTCTCCCAGCTAGCCACATAAAGTGTTGCTTCACCCCCCAGGACAGCATTTTTGTTTGCTGTCCTGTGATGCTGGTTGGGTAGAAGGCTACCTTGCTGTATCTGATTTATTGATTTTTGCAGAATCCATGCTGTGAAATTAAATAGTTAAATAAGGATCTATTAGGAAGAAATGCCCCTTTAGTGTCTTTTAGGTTAGAAGGTATCAATCCAAATGCTTCCCATTTTAAATCCAGCACACCACCACAAACAGACAGTTATTTTTAAATGGGGTCGATTTTTTGTTGTTGCTGTTTGTTTGCTAGTTGATTTAGAGTGATTGAAATCCAAATTGACAGTCCTGAAGGCAGAAGTCTTCAGCTCAATTTATGCAGAGTATAACACCAACAGTAAGAAGGAAAGCTGCCATTCCCTTGACACAGGCCAGGCTGTAGATTCTGGAAGATTGGTCCCCAGTGACTGGCAGGAAACTTGTAAAATATGGTCAGTTATTTTCATTAGAATTTATTACTGGGCTACTACTCAAAGAATCACTTAATGTTAATAATTATGTTAATATTGGAGTCTTTCCTCTTCCTATCTGCATGAAACTTTATGTGTTTCTCGTACACTTTAATCTTTGGTTCTTTCTGTTTCTTCTTCCCAAGCAAGAAACTTGTGAAAATTCTAGCTGGAAACTTACATTTCAGAGTTCTTTGCCACAAAAAGTCGGTCACAGAGTGTCAAATTTTACACACTTAAGGGAAGATGTTTTTGTCTTATGCTGATTATTTCTATTCCAACATTAGAAGCATCTCTAATTGTGAACTTTAAATAGGAGTACAAGTGTGGCCAGCTTGTACAGTGAGAAAATGTTTAATTTCCAATTAAGTATTGGGGCAGCAATGCCTTAGAGGCAGAAAGGCAGGAGGGGGAAGGAACTAGTCAGTGGTATTTGCTGACTGGGTGATTATTAGCAATAGGAAATACTGAAACTTAATTAGAGTTTATGATCTGGAACAGTGTATTAGGTTTAATTATGTCTGGGAGCCTAGTATTTTAACACTTTTTAATTAAATGTATGAATTTAAGAAGCAAAACTTCTAAATCTTACAGTCTGGGCAGACCAAAAATAAGAAGAAATTGCATTGTCTACATTATGCCATGCTAAAAAACCCAATGATAATAATAGCACAACAGTGTTAAAGCAGAGAAGGTGGAAAGAAGATGGACCCAAAGTATCTGTAAGAAATGAAATTAATTACAGTAGCGTCCAAAGCTGGGCTTCTTGGCAGAACTCCAGCCAACACCTGTGTGATTCCATATGGAGCTGTTCAGCCTGTTCTGTGTTGTCATGGGGTCACACTAAGTGACTGTCCTGTCTGTGATGTGAAGCAGAAGCATCCAAGATCCAATATGGAGAGCATTTAGAATCATGCAAATGTGTTCCCTGAGCATCCTGAGAAAACTCCAGCTGCTGTTCAGCATTGGTGAGCTCCAGAGATCTGTATCTCAGCAGCGGATAAAACAATTCTTCTGCTGGATTTTTACAGTGTGGTGTCAGGTTTAGGAGTGTTGCTAAGTAAGATGATGTGTGAGATAAAGCAGACAATTGAAAGCACAGAAATTAGAAAGGAAAAGGATGAAGGGAAATGCTTATGTTGATGAAAGCAGTACTAAGGTTGCTCTAATTACTCCCAATAACAAAATACAGTAATTGAAATGATACTCACTACAGGTGAACTTCCAGTGATCAGCCTCAAAGTTACTTCTTACATTTTAACCTATCCTGAAAGGGAGCAATCCACCACTAAGATGTAGCTGATGGTGGTGATAGATGCAGACCATTTCAGCAGTTCTCTCTGCCTTGACAGCTCAGCTCACTCATCTGTGGTGCTTAGGCTGCTGGGATATATCTCCCTGGGGTTTGCTTTATATCTCAGTAGATTTTCTCTCTCAAGTGATGTTTTCGTTTTTAATGTGAGAGAGCGTGTTTATTCCCCCTTAGAGTCTGGATGGAAAGGACACAAGTGTAGTAACTCCTCACACAGATTAGCTTCCACTTCTTTTTCCCTTTTCTGACCATCCAGTGACAGAAGGTCTATATTTAGCATAGGTCAGGATTTGAAGCTGAATGTAGGCAAACATCTTTCCTTCAGCTGGAGGATGCAGAAACAGAGCTTGAGGCAGGCTGTGTTTCTGCTGCACTGATACAACTTGTGAAGTTGGACAGGAAACTGAAGCATGGGGGAGGCAAGCAAATTAAAACTATAAGCGGGTTATGAGTCATGGCTGATATGTTTGTAAGGTTGTGGGGGGCTTCCTTTGGTTGTGTGAAACGTGGGAGAGAGCCATGCACTACTGTGGGAAGTGAGTAAGCCCTGGTGCCCTGGGGTTCCAGGGGTCTCTGTGCTGCTACTGAAAGCTCTGCACTATTATTTTCATTATGTTCATCTCACTGGGGTCATGAAACACCATCTCTACTTGTGTGTACCTAAGAGTAGTTTAATGTGCTCCACAGAGGCCGTATGCTGATAGAGGTTGTGTTGGCTTTAAAGCCTTCGTGCTGTAAGAACACACGGGAAGAGGATAAATGCCTGAGAACAAAAGTGAGGTCCTCCTGGGTGGGTGGCAGTGAATAGATAGTTTTGTTCTGTTCAGAGGCTCCCTTTGGGGTTGGGGCAGGCATGGACTGTCTGCTTGTGCGTGTCTGGAGCGCCTGCAGGCAGGCACGTGGAAACGAAAGGGTATTCTTTGGCAGTGCGCGCATTGTTTTGTAGATGACTGCTGAAAAATAAGTAGAGCCAAGATTTGTAAACTCCAGATGCAACTGTGATTGGGGAATAATTACTTATTGCTTATGTCTTCGAGCAGAGAAATGGGTAGAAGCACTTAGAAATGGTGGTGGTGGCACCACCCTCTGTAGTGCACCACCCTCGGTGGTACGCCGCGTCTTTTGTTTTTAAAAACCTGGTCTTTGTATCCTACAATGACTTAAATGGGTTAGGGCAAGGTTAAAACTTTGTCCTCTCTAATGCCCATAACTCACAGCTTTCTTGTAATAATACTGTGTTGCTGGGGAAATGATTCCCATTTGTAACATCTGGCTCCTGGACGTGTTTACAGACCTCCTTGCTGCCTCTTGTCATGATCAGCAAGTCAGGGGCAGGTAAAACAATCCCTTATCTGAAGATGTGGTTAATGAATCGATTAGCAGAATGAACATAAAACTAGATCTGGGGTTTGTATCAGTTTTACATTACCTTATTGTGACTGTCTTTGTGGGGGAGGGGGTTGTCTGTCTGGGTGGGGTTTTTCTGGGTTATTTTATGTATTGGTTTATTTTCTGGGTTAGAAACACTGCTCAGTTTGTCAGACCTTTCAAGCAGAACTGCCCCTTTCTCTCCAGTTTTTGCTTAGTCATCCATTGTGGTGGTTTCACATGTTAGGAGCTGTGTTTATTGGAGATTATAAAAATCCAAAGGACTGAATATTTATCCAATTTCCCTATGAACAGAGTTCTTTGCCTCGAAATCTATTTAGGTATTGCCGCACGCTGCTACAGATGAATTGGAAAGATTGAAATTTTTGGGGGGGGGGGGGAGGGGGGAAAAGACTGCAACATTTTTTTGTCTGGTGGTGGTAAATTGCACATGGAATTGAAAAAGAATAGGAGACTTCTGTTGTCTATCAGCAGCATGACAGCAGCCTTAAAAAGCAGCCTCTGCCGCCAAATGGTGCTGTGGAAGGGAAACTTTGCACTCAGTGGGCTTCCTCATTACTGCAACTTCTGCATAGCAGAAACAAGAAGAGAGAGCTGTGTTATAAAAGCCTGAGTGCTCCTGAGCGTTGAGGCAGGGACTTGCTATAAAAGAAAAAAAAATAGTGTGGTTTTCAGATATGTTTATGGCTGCCCTGAATAAAACCTCTTTACATTTGGCGTTGCAAAAACACATATGCTCAGTGTCTGCTGCTTATATTTTAGCAGCCTGGCTCCCCAGAAGGTGTTGCAGGCGTCTTGATTCCTGGCATTTGTTACTGCTGTGAACTTGTCTTTGGGTAACGTTCTGTGCTGCAGTGGTTGGAATGACCACTGAGCCAAGTCTGCTGAGGTCTGTGAAGCTCTTGATCTGCGGAAGCCTGAGTAATGTCTAAATGCAAAATGCTTCCTAGGAATGCTGATACTTCCACAAGCCAAGATGCAGAGCGCTTTTTTCAGCAGCAGTAACTGTGCCACAGCTGCTGTGGGCCTCATTCACATCTTTGAAATTCAGGAGGAGCTGAATTAGGGAGGATGGGTCTGGGTTTGGCCACAACAACCCCATGCAGAGCTACAGGCTGGGGTCGGAGTGGCTGGAGAGCTCCCAGAGAGGGACCTAGGGGGGGCTGATCGACAGCCGGCTGAACATGAGCCAGCAGTGTGCCCAGGTGACCAAGAGGGCCAACGACATCCTGGCCTGCATTAGGAATAGTGTGGCCAGCAGGAGCAGGGAGGTCATTGTGCCCCTGTACTCTGCATTGGTTAGGCCACACCTTGAGTGCTGTGTCCAGTTCTGGGCCACTCAGTTTAGGAAGGACATCGATACACTTGAACGCGTCCAGAGAAGGGCAACAAGGCTGGGGAGAGGCCTTGAGCCCAAGCCCTATGAGGAGAGGGTGAGGGAGCTGGGATTGTTTAGCCTGGAGAAGAGGAGGCTCAGGGGAGATCTTATTGCTCTCTACAACTACCTGAAGGGAGGTTGTAGCCAGGAGGGAGTTGGTCTCTTCTCCCAAGCAACCAGCACCAGAACAAGAGGACACAGTCTCAAGCTGCGCCAGGGGAAGTTTAGGCTCAAGGTGAGGAGAAAGTTCTTCACTGAGAGAGTTGTTCACCATTGGAATGTGCTGCCCAGGGAGGTAGTGGAGTCACCATCCCTGGAGGTGTTCAAGAGGGGATTGGATGTGGCACTTGGTGCCATGGTTCAGTCATGAGATCTGTGGTGATAGGTTGGACTCGATGATCTTCGATGTCTCTTCCAACCTTAGTGGTACTGTGACGCTGTGGGTTTGTTGCGGGCTGTTACTTATAAGAGGGTAGCACTGAAAGCACAGTGTGAAAGTGAGTAGATAATGTGGTAGGTAGCCATTCAAAATACCAAAGATGCCTCATTAATCACAACAATTAATATATTAATGATGACTTATGTTGGCTTCGTGAAGACTTTCACCCTGAGTTCTCCTCCAGAAAGAATTACGTGGCCCTGTGGATTACAGTAATCATCCACTTGAAATGTTCTAATAGCCTAAGAACTCCTGGAAGCTGATTACAGGGAGTTTTTCTGTACAGCTGGGACTTCTCAATTTGAAGTAACACAGAAAATGAGGTGGTTTTGGCCTATTGCTTGACCAGGAGGTGAGAGCGAGCTGCTGCTGTGTTGAAGAAAAGGAATGTTAAAGGACACTGCTTTTACAAGAGCAAATGATACGAAATTTTGAAGAGCAAATTCTGCTTGGAAATTGAAGAAGGTGTCTGTGTATGAACTGGAGAGGGTGGTTATCATTAAAAGTCACCATGATGATGTTTATGAAAACTTTATGTGTAAGGTCTTAGTGGTTTACTACTTCTGTGCACACCTGGATGAAGGATGGGACATCACCTGCAGGAGGGATGATATTTGCAGACATCTATCTTACACTAAGCATCTCCACAGGCCCAGCTGTGTCCCTTGGCACCACAGGAGGGATGGATCAGGCTGTGGTGCTGTCCATGCTTGGTGGCAAGAGTTGGGGTGGTTGGGGTATGGGAAAGATCTCTGGTCATAGAATCAACAAGGTTGGAAAATACCTCAAAGATCATCAAGTCATGTTCATAAACATCATGATTGGATCCAGTCCTGCACCTGCAAGTTCTCCGAGACTGGTATGTGCTGTTTTCTACTTGATGGCAAATAAGTTGGTGGGATGGCAAATAACATGGAAAATAAGTTTGACAATGCCAAATACCTATCAGCCCATGAACATGATTCCTAAACTGAGGGAAGAAACAGTTTTCTGGCAGTCCTAACTTGTCATGTATTTCCTAGCTCAAGGTCTTTTGCTAATGAGGTGGTGCAAGATGACAAGTGCTTTTTAGGTGAACTGTGCTATTTGAAGGTGTTGAAAAGACCTAGTAAAGATGTGCTCTGCATTTCAGTGGAGAGGAATAATAATTGGATTATTGAATAAGAAATCTACCCTACCAGTTCACTGTATGCAACTAAAAATGTGAATGAAGCAGTAAATGAAGGGATGGTAACATTCATATCTTGTTTCTAGCAGAAACCAGAAGTTTAGAGAAACACCAACTTTGTTGTTGTGGCAAAAATAACTGTGTGTGGATAGGGTGGAACTGAGGACATGCAAGAGAAATCTGACTCTTTCCTTGGAATATGTTCCATGTATTAACTTAGATGTGATTGATGGTAGTTGTGGTTGAAGGTGCTGATTTATCTTGCTGATCTACATGGCTGTTATTGTTCATGTGTCTGAGGTTCATACATGGATCTTGTTTTGTAAGTAGATATGTGAAAAAGCAAGGAAAAACAAACAAACAGAGAAGGCTCTTCCTCCTCTTTCATTGAAAGAAAACTCTCAATGAAAAAAGCCTCAGTTCATCTACTGCTGAAGTGCAGTAAATGCAGGTAATGTCCCATACAACTGGCTTTAAAGAGAGAAAGGAGGAAAAGTGGCCTGAGGCAGAACTTCAAAAGCCAACCAAACATCCCCTGCACCCATCCTATGCTTAGCTGAAGAAAATATTGGCTGTTTAGGTTAAATTGATGTTGGTCTGTGGCTACGTTTACTCTGAACTATTTAAAGAGAACCTAAACCCAGCAATCAAACTCAGTATCCTGACTTGAATGAGGAAGAACTAAAATTAATGCAATAAGTTACTGAACAAAGAGTCAGATCTCACCAGCGCATATGCAAATGTTTAGAAATCAATACAGCTCAAGCCAGAGCGGTAAATAAAGATGAGCACTGCAGTCAGCTCTTGTATCATTTAAGCATCTGCTCTGCTACAGTTAATGCCAAATTTAGTTCATGTAAAATAGATGTAAATGAATGTCTGTTGCAAAAAAAAAAGACTAAAAAGTGAATATCTGCTAAATGGGATGTTGCTGCGGCGGAGTGACAAGAAAAGAGATTTCAGCGTTATTGTGCAGAAATCCCCAAAGCCAACAGCGTTTTCTGCAGCTGCAGTCGGGTTAATAAACAGGATTCCAGCATCCTTGTGGAAGAAATGCAGGCAGTGCTTCAGGAAAATGCGTTTCCCCCGTTTGAGAGCCTGGCTAAGCCATATCTGTTCTGTTTTGTCTCATTCCAGTCAGTGTTCTAAGCAGGCAGTTTCTCAGCCGGAGCTAAAAGCAGCGCTTGCACAGCGTCTGTCTCAGAGAAAGGTTTTCCTTTCTGCTCCACACAGTGTCACGTCAGCTTTAACATGCATCTGGGCAGAAGGGATACGGGCACTTGAGTGTGTGGTGCTCTCAAGAAGATGGGCAGGCAAGCAACAGGAAAAGCAGGGCTGAGCCAGGAGACAAAAGGGAATTGGCCCTTATTTGTACTGAGTGTAGTAATTCCTCCCATCATCTCCTCCCTTCCTCCCTACCATCAACCCTTTAAAGAGGTAACAAGTTTGAAACTGACAGTCACATTTTATCCCTGCAGTTTCTCCTTGGACCAGGAGGGAAAGATTAAGTCTCAGATCTGGACTTCAGCAGATGACAAGCATCCCTTTGGCAATATTTTATGGCAGAAGTAGTCTCTGTGGGTTAGTTGTACTTTTGGTTTGCACTATTTGCAAGTTTACAGTTTGCAAGTTCAGAGCTTCAGAGGTGTTGGAGTCTTCCTTGTGTCTGGATGAAGATGTCCACATTCTATGATTTGCACCTTTGTTATAAAACTTCAAAATAGTTTCCTGCCCCTCCTTTGCTGACTGTCTACTGCTAATCAAATGTAACAGTTTTCAAGGGAAAATTATTCATGCCGCCCACAATACTGTTGTGCATGGTGACTGAGAGTTTCTTCTTCCTTCTTCCCTTCTCCTTCCCTGCTTTTTGTATATTTTCAGTCAGAGCTTGTTATTTAGGTGGTCTTTTGCAAACTTAATATGCCATCATGCCTGCCAGGGAGGAATGGGACTCAGCCTCTTTTCATCTTCTACATGTTCCAGGTTTGGAATCACTGCTGCAGCTACTCTTTCAGTTAGTGCTTCTGCTGACAGTGTACAATTAACTTGTTCGGGCAGCAGCTGAGTCCTGAAGGAAAGGAAATCCTCCTTTTAATAAGGGTAGTCCCTGCTAGAAAGACTGGCCTGGTGAAGTGACTTCAGAGTGGAAGTAGCAGAAGAGGTTCTGATAGACCAGACAAGTTTGAAGTAGTTGAGCTGTGATTTGTGAGTGCTTTCCTACTTTAAAAAGGTTCTATTGGGATACAAGGCCAGGTCTGTATCAGTCTGTACTCTGCTTTACTCCCTCTGGGCCTGTTGTTCACAGAATCACAGAATCACCAAGGCTGGAAAAGACCTCATCAAGTCCAACCTGTCAGCGCAGACCTCATGACTAAACCATGGCACCAAGTGCCACGTCCAGTCCCCCCTTGAACACCTCCAGGGATGATGACTCCACCACCTCCCTGGGCAGCACATTCTGATGGCTAACAACTCACATTGTGAAGAACTTTCTCCTCACCTTGAGCCTAAACTTCCCCTGGCACAGCCTGAGGCTGTGTCCTCTTGTTCTGTTTCAGTTTCATTAAAGTTCATCTTACAGTAAGGTTTGGTTTTGCCTTGGTTTGGTTTTAATTTCAGTATATTAGAGACCATTTCATATTACCCAGGAACTAAGAGAATTAGCTTCTGATTAATTCCTCAGTTTATTTTTTCTGAAACTTAGGTCTTTTGCCACTGAGAAGATAGCCTCTGAACAGTCAAAGGTGTCATGCTGTGTGCCATCTTCTCCTATCCACAAGGTTGCCTGTGGATAGGTGACTTCATGTACAAGTTGGTCTCCTGGTTACCAACAGGTTATGTTATGTGCTGTGGCAGGCAGGCAAGGCTAATCTAGGTGTGACCTTCAAAGTCCTCACTGAGAAGGTTTCTGTGCAAGCCTTTTTTCTTACTTGTAATGGCTCTTCTCTAGTGGCTCATAATATTCCCCCCCCTTCAATTCTTCTGGGAGAGTATAAGCTGGTCTGCAGATTCTTGTAGATAGTATTTTGCCTTCCAATTTACATATTTGGTTGTTCATACTGCACTCCAAACTTAATTTAGAGGTTAAATTTTGTCCATCAGTGATATGTGTATTTTTCAAAGCTTCAGTAGGCTTTGGGGGAAAGCTATGCTGCATATTAGAAAGATGTTTGCTTGTACCACTCAAATTGCCACCCCTTACATCTGTGGCTATCATTAAATGTGCAAAAGGCCAAGCTGTAACTAAACAGTTCTGTATCTGTGTTGGGGATGTGCCAGGGGTGTCAGTGGTGAAGACAACAGCATGTTCAAGCCTTCTGGGCTTGAAGACATTATGCCTTAAACTGAGCTGCCAACTCAGATGGCTATTTGGGTGAGCAGTCATTGGCTTTTCAGTCATTTGAGCTGATATTTCTTATTTTCACCAGACCTGCAGAGTTTTTTTCTCTTACTTGTAGTGCATGTGCACTGGCAGTTTGTGAAGTTCATGTACATGTATGTCTTTGCCACAAAATGTCTTGAAGAGCTGCAGTCATTGGAGTGAATGATGCATTCCTAAGTGATAGAAGTAGCGAGGTGAGATCGTTACTCTGAATTTTACAGGTGAAGTCCTTTCATAATCTGTAAGCTGAAAGTTATAATTCAAACTTTATCAGGTCCATTGTTTTATATCAGTTCTGGTCACCTTTTAGTCATCAGAATCTGCTTTCAGACCTGCTTTACTCTTACTGTGTCATATGCATGACGAGACAGTGACTTTGTCTGTGATGTCTTTTCCAACACTAATTTCTTTTTCTTTCAATTTCTGCATAGTTTTAGGTGTTGCAGGTTAGTTCTTCTGTTTTGGATTCTTCTGCCTTTTGAAGTCAGCAGGTGCTACTCTTTGATTTTCTGGCCAGAATTCCTGTGTAGCCAACAGTGTTTCCTTTTCCTGATGACTGGTTTGCAATCAGATCTAGAGCATGGAGGGCTGCTCTCATTTTTCTGTGTGTATTTGCAGTTTCTGCTTCTTCCACACTTTTGCACATTCCAACTTGTTTGTGGTTTTTTTTTTTCAGTTGGTTGGTTTTGTGTGATGGTTTTTTTGTTTTGGTTTGGTTTTGGTTTTATTTGTTTTGTTTGATTTGCTTTCTTCTTCCTCTGCTCCTTTCTGCTTTGCATTGCTTCCAGTAACTTTTGGAAAAGAGAAATACAATACAACCGTTCCTTCCCTTGCATGGAGTTTGTGCAAAGCTTCAGGTCTGATTAAGTTGTATCCAAGGTAGTTAGAGGGCTGGAGCACCTCTCCTATCTGTTCAAGGCCAGATTGGAGGGGGCTTTGAGCAGCCTGGTCTCATGGAAGGTGTCCCTGCCCATGGCCTGGGGATTGGAATTAGACAACCTTTAGGCTCCCTTCCAACCCAAACCATTCTAGGAAGTCTCTCCCTCCTCTTGAAGCCAAACTGGCATTCCTTCTCTTTAGAAAGGGTTTAACAGATTGTATTGGTCTCTTCTCCCAGGCAACCAGCACCAGAACAAGAGGACACAGTCTCAAGCTGTGCCAGGGGAAGTTTAGGCTCAAGGTGAGGAGAAAGTTCTTCACAGAGAGAGTTGTTAGCCATCGGAATGTGCTGCCCAGGGAGGTGGTGGCGACATCATCCCTGGAGGTGTTCAAGAGGGGATTGGATGTGGCACTTGATGCCATGGTTTAGTAGTTATGAAGTGTTGGGTGACAGGTTGGACTTGATGATCTCTGAGGTCTCTTCCAACCTTATGGATTCTATGATTCTATGATTCTATTGAGAATGCTATTCAAAGAGACCTCTCAGCCATCTCTTATTTGGGTCTGGGGTGCTTTGTCCTCTCACATCTCATTTAGGGTACGCTCACCAAACAGAGCACTGTTCAGCCTTACCAGTTGTGGCACTTGAATTGATGCCTTGCTGCCAGCCAAGGACTTCCACAGTCCATTTATGTGAAAGAAAATCTTTCTAATAAGGACTGATTCCTTCTTGTTCCTTCCTTCTGCATGCAGTAACTCAGTGGCTGGAAGACAGGTCGGCAGTCTTCCATTTCTGAGAGAAAGCTTTAGATTGGATTTGCTGCCCCATGTTGCAGCTCCCTTGCTCTCAGGATATCATCATTACTTTGCCACAGTTATAGTTTTTATGTGGATTGGCAGCAGCTTTTACATGCAGGCTGAACTTCATAGAGACCTAACTTTAAATGCACAGAATGAGAAAAATGCCTCTCTTGTAAGGCTCCTGCTGAGCTGATAACAGTCTACAGGAAGACATCTATTTAAACAGAAATAAACATGCCTAAGGATGCTTGGATCCTATTTTCAGCTTTATTAAGCTATTTTCAGCTTTATTAAGAATGCTGTGTTTAATTTTTCCAGCATTTCCAGCCCCATTAATTTAGTTTACACTGCATTTGGATCAATTAGTGCTCTTGATGATAATGCACTATTTGCCTCTGCCTATTTAAAACAAGAGAAACAACAGGATGGATTTTCAGTGTATTAAAGAATCTGGAGTTCCTCCAAAGTCTCTGATCAGTCCAAATGTAAATCTCAGAGGCTGGCCAAGTGGAAAGAAAAATTCCTTGATGGGTAACTGTTTAGTGGATCTTTTTTTACTCCCTCCAATGACTTCCCCAAACTGATTCTTCTAATTCTTCCCCCAATCTGCATGTTCTCATGAATACTGCACTTAACAGTACACAAAAGCTAATAATGATAGAGGCAGAGCCTCAGAATGTTCAACAAAAAAAGATGAAAGGGAAGAAGCCCAACAAAGTGCTTCAAAACTGCAAGGAAAGACTTCCTGATGTGATGGCACTGCTGTTATAAACCCATTGAGGTTGCATTCAGCTTTCTTTTTGTCAGTAAGCATCTTTACATTTTCTTCTTGGAGGTTAAAACACCCAGGGATCAGCAACTGAAGGCAACCTCTCCAAACCTGTGCTGTGTGATCGTGCTCCACACATAATCACAGTGCTAACATTTTAGATTTCTGCTTGACTGGATCTCTTGTGACCTGCTGGATGTCATAAAAGGGGGTCAAAATTCTTCTGAATTTTCATGTTTCACTTCAATTTCAGAGAAGTCCTTGCTATAAAAGACAAATATGAGACTTGAGTTTTATTGCAAGACTTTTCAAATACCAAAGGGTGCAATTAGTATTACAGAATCACACAGAATCACAGAATCACCAAGGTTGGAAGAGACCTCAAAGATCATCGAGTCCAACCTGTCACCACAGACCTCATGACTAAACCATGGCACCAAGTGCCACGTCCAGTCCCCTCCTGAACACCTCCAGGGATGGTGACTCCACCACCTCCCTGGGCAGCACATTCCAATGGCTAACGACTCTCTCAGTGAAGAACTTTCTCCTCACCTTGAGCCTAAACCTCCCCTGGCACGGCTTGAGACTGTGTCCTCTTGTTCCGGTGCTGGTTGCTTGGGAGAAGAGACCAACTCCCTCCTGGCTACAACCTCCCTTCAGGGAGTTGTAGAGAGCAATAAGATCTCCCCTGAGCCTCCTCTTCTCCAGGCTAAACAATCCCAACTCCCTCAGCCTCTCCTCTCAGGGCTTGTGCTTGAGGTCCTAATAACAATTATTCCTGCCCTCTGCTCAAGAGCATGGGCAGCATCCAATTGCAATTCTTGATAGGAAGCAATGCTTGCTGCAGTTGTATTTGGGATATCCACATTACTGAAGTGCCAAGATGCAGAATGTGAATTTTAGCTGGCAGAGTCTAAGAGACTAAGATGATACAACTTGGAGAAACTATTTCTATTTATCTTTGCTGCAAAATTGTTTTGGAGGTTGTCATATTGCATTACTGCACCGTGATCTTTTGCTTTTACGTGAGTGAATAGTATCACATTTTGCCTGGATGTTTTGAGTGGTTATTGTTCCCATGGGATGCCTTGTTTATTTGTCTTCCTTCTGGTCTGTCACAACATTTTTAGTTTGATGCAGATTACTTACAAGTTTGCACATGATGAGTCTTGTAATCTCATTTCCTTCACCAAACTTCTTATGCAGCTCTGAGAAATATTCCCATTTCGCTGAAGCACCTCCTCAGTGGCACAATATAGATAAAAGTAGATATAAGTCACTGTAAAAATTGTGCTGTGATGCTGGGTTGCTGATTTATTCAACAATAACAAAATACAAAACAATAGGTGAACAACCTAGGCTGAATTCCCTTGAATGTCTAACTGATACAGAACCATCTTATTCCTTCATGCTTCTTTTGGAAACAACAAAAGTCAGTTCTTCCTTAAGTAGCTTGGTTCAGCTTCTTAATGTCTTAAATGAGTATTTAAATGCCCTAATCTTGGTCAATTAAGTAAATGTGGTTGTGGATGCTGAAAAAGCAGGGGTAGCTTTTAAATGAAATAGCAAAATCCCGGTGTTATTTATATCTGATACTCCACTGTAAGAAGTGCACTGTCTTTACCTTACTTACCCCATGTTTCTGATGTTCTGCCAGCCCTGGAGAATTATTGTGCTGGGAAGGTGCCATATAGACCACTACTGAAGAGGCTGATTGTGGATAGATGTGGCAACCTGTGGCAATTTGCTACAGCCATGGGAGTCTGAGGAAACTTGCCCTGTCTCTCTGTCCACTGCTCTGTGAATGAATAGACGACTTCAGACTGAGCTGCCTTTCAGAGGAGAGCAACCACAAACCCTTTGGTCTTTGCACTCCTGAGCAGTGGATTTTGCTCTGTAAAGGTCTGGCACTGATGTCCATTACGCTCCTTAAGCCCCTTTAGTGCCTGGCTGCTCTTAAGGGGTCTTTGAATCTTTTTCTTCCCCAGGCAGAACAGCCCCAACCCTCTCAGCATGTCCCAACAGGGTGTGGTCCTTCAGCTCTCTGAGCATCTTTGTGGCCCTCCTCTGAACCCACTCCAACAGTTCCATGTCCTTTTCTTGTTCTGCTAAACTGGACACAGTGCTCCAGGTGGGGTCTCATGAGAGCAGAGTGGGAGAATCACCTGCCTTGTCCTGCTGGTCACACTGCTTTTGATGCAGCCCAGGACATGGGCTGTTCTCAGTTCTGATGCACCAGAAAAAGAGGACACAGTCTCAAGCTGTGCCTGGGGAGGTTTAGGCTGGATGTTAGGAAGTTCTTCACAGAAAGAGAGATTAGCCATTGGAATGTGCTGCCCAGGGAGGTGGTGGAGTCACCATCACTGGAGGTATTTAGGAAGAGACTGGATGGGGTGCTTGGTGCCACGGTTTAGTTGATTATATGCTGTTGGGTGATAGGTTGGACTTGATGATCTCAAAGGTCTCTTCCAACCTGGTTAATTCTATTCTATTCTCCAGATTAAATTTCAATAAATAGATGGAAGCTTTGAAAGAACTATAAAAAACATACAACCCAAACCAACATCCCCCAAACCCAACCTATAGCTTGTTTTGACTGTTGTAGGCAATTGTAATATTGTTGTTTAAATTGCCCCTTGAGAATGACCTAATAGTAGATGTTTAAGTAGTCTCATACCTTGGCAGGCTCCTTTTCTATTTTTTTAGGAAGCAAGCATGGTTTAAATACAACCCTGCACACCTGTCAGGCACCTGAAATCAGGACTCAATGATCTCAAAGGTCTTTTCCAACCTGGTTAATTCTATTCCATTCTGTTCTCCCCTGCAGTGTACATCTGTATTATTACTATACCTGCATCAATACTCGTTTGATGTTAATGACTGGTTACATATGCCCTGAGAGATTTATCTCCATTCATAGTGTAGAATGCACTTAGTAATTTTGCTGGAGATTTTGTATGGAAAAAACAGAGAGCAGTAACAACATAACAGTGTGCATAAAGTTTCAGGGAGCATCTTTTCTCAGTGATTTGACTTGTCTGAGCATCTTTTCTCCACAAGTTGACTTCTCTTGGCATTCTGCGACCACTTGATTGCTGCTCAGTGAAACCATGATTATTTTTTTTTGGGTTGTTTTTAAAGGTTAAACTTTATTTGACTCAAAAAGTATCTTTAAACAGAAATTACTTCTGTACTCAGCCAATTGGGTGAGGGCATTCTAACTTTAAGATTTTTATCTTTAAGGGTTTCATTGCATTTTCACTTCAAAAGGTTCCTTTACCCTGCTGAAATCAGTACTTGTGGTGCTGCTTTAATTTTACTTTCTACCTGGTATTATTAGGTATGTTCTCAGGTTCACACATGTGGAATTGGAAGCATGAACATCTTCATAATAAATAGAACTGTTGTGCCTGATACATGCCTTCATGCCACACACCTCTATCTTGTCCTTGGCATGAGAAGTATGCTTTGGTGTTAAGCAGGCTGTCATGTCCAATTATGCTTAGGGTGCACTGATTTCCAGTGAGAGAGATGAAGGCTGGGTATTACATGACAGAGTATCCTACAGTGCATTATATTGATGATGATTCTCTGGTGCAGCATTACTGTATTTCTCATACCTGATGAATGACACTTGAATATGGACATGAGTTCCAAAACTTTGTGCTATTGCATAGCCAAGTGAATTCTCTTCTAGCATCATTTACACTGGATAGATAAACATGACCTGAATTGGTTTAGTTTCCTTCTCAGTCTAGATTCTGCTTTCCCGCAGTGTTGAAATATTTGAAGATGCTTTTGTATCAATGCAGCAATCTAATAATTTTCTGTTTGTCTTCAAGAATAGTGTGGCCAGCAGGAGCAGGGAAATCATTCTGCCCCTGTACTCAGCACTGGTTAGGCCACACCTTGGGTACTGTGTCCAGTTCTGGGCTTCTCAATTTAAGAAGGACATTGAGACACTTGAACGTGTCCAGAGAAGGGCAATGAGGCTGGGGAGAGGCCTCGCGCACAAGCCCTACGAGGAGAGGCTGAGGGAGCTGGGGGTGTTTAGCCTGGAGGAGGCTCAGGGGAGACCTTATTGCTGTCTGCAGCTACCTAAAGGGAGGTTGTAGCCAGGTTGGGGTTGGTCTTTTCTCCCATGCAACCAGTGGCAGAACCAGAAGACACAATCTCAAGCTGTGCTGGGGGAAGTTTAGGCTTGAGGTGAGGAGAACGTTCTTCCCACAAAGAGAGATTGGCCATTGGAATGTGCTGCCCAGGGAGGTGGTGGAGTCCCCATCCCTGAAGGTGTTCAAGAGGGGATTGGATGTGGCACTTGAAGCCATGGTTTAGCTGCCAGGAGGTGTTAGGTATTAGGCAATAGGTTGGACTTGATGATCTCTGAGGTCTCTTCCAACCTTATGGATTCTATGATTCTATTGAGAATGCTATTCAAAGAGACCTCTCAGCCATCTCTTATTTGGGTCTGGGGTGCTTTGTCCTCTCACATCTCATTTGGGGTGCGCTCACCAAACAGAGCACTGTTCAGCCTTACCAGTTGTGGCACCTGAATTGATGCCTTGCTGCCAGCCAAGGACTTCCACAGTCCATTTATGTGAAAGAAATAAGGACTGATTCTAATAAGGACTGATTCCTTCTTGTTCCTTCCTTCTGCATGCAGTAACTCAGTGGCTGGAAGACAGGTCGGCAGTCTTCCGTTTCTGAGAGAAAGCTTTAGAGTGGATTTGCTGCCCCATGTTGCAGCTCCCTTGCTCTCTTTTCCAACCTGGTTGATTCTATGATTCTATTTCCTCTGTAGCTGTTTGTTGCTTCTTGACTCCCTGTATTTTAGGTGCATTAATCATCACAGAAGTCACTCTTACTCTGTGACCTGTTTCAAAGAACACATGCCTTGTGGCATTCATTTGCTTCTTCTTTTAAGCTGATACTTGTAGACAGATGTCTTAGTTTAAAGAGCAGACAGAAATAGCACTACTCCCCAAATAAGTAAAATAAAGATGCTCTCATCGAAATGGAAAGAAATACAGAATTATATTCAAAAATATACAGGAAAATACAGAACACAGGAATCCTTCACACCCAATACATATACAGGACACATGGGAACCCACCAAAACCCTTTCCCCCAACCAGACTAAACCACAAATCTCAGTGGTCATTTTCTAACCCCTCCTGTTGCCTCCCTTCCATTAGCCTCAGCAGGCCATGATTGTGCAGGGAAGGTTAGTTAGGTCTCTGAAGACCACAAATAGGCCTGGCTTACTCCCCCATGTTACCCAGACAAGGGACTCCCTCCAGAGAGCCAAAATGAGAGAGAAAAGAGACCATGTTGGCCTTGCTGCCAACTTACAAAGAGATGGCAGAATTATGGCATTGAATAGCAAAATTACAATTTTCTGGCCCATCCCTGGCCCTTTCTGGTTCTCCTGGAGGAGTCAAACTACCAGAATAGAATATTTTTTTCTGAAACATTTTTTTTAGGACAAAGACTTTAGTGAAACCTGTTGAAGTGACATGAGTGGGTTAAGATTGTTTGTGTTTTGCAATGTTGGAAGCTCTTCCTTTAGGTTGCAGCACCTAAGAGGATACTCAGGCATATTGTGAGCAGAAACATCAATGTACAGAAAGAATAACTGGTTCCAAAATTACTTCCCTACCCTTTATAATAGCTAATCCCAGCAGACACCTGGCATACAGATTCACAGATTGCTTCAGGCTGGAAGGGACTGTCAAAGGTCATCTTCTCCAACCCCTATGCAGTCAGCAGGGACATCACCAACTACATCAGGCTACCCAGGCCCACATTGAGTCTGATCTTGAATGCCCCTGGGGACAGGGCCTCAACCTATTCCAGGATTTCACCACGCTCATTGTAAAGAACTTGCTCCTTATGTCCAACCTAAATCTACCATTGACCTTCATTCTATCCCTTCAGGCCTTTGGAAACAGTCCCTCTGCAGCCTTCTTGTAGGTCCTCTTCAGATATTGAAATGTAGTTATAAGGTCTCCCTGGAGCCTTCTCTTCTCCAGGCTCCACAACCCAACTCTCTCAGCCTGTCTTCATAGGAGGAGTGCTCCAGCCCTCTGATTATCTTTGGGGTCTCCTTTGGACTTGCTCCAGCAGGTCCATGTGTCTCTTGTCTTGTGGGCACCAGAGCTGGACACAATACTTTAGGTGAGGTCTCACAAGAGGAAAGTGGCAGAATCACCTCTCTCAACCTGTTGGCCATGCTTCTTTTGACACAGCCCTAGGATGACATTGTCCTTCCAGGCTGCAAGTGTGCATTGTTGGCACATGTCCAGCATCTCATCCGCCAGTACCCATAATAATAGCTAACAATTAAATAAATCTTGCCTTCATGCACACCACAACTTACATAGGGAGGAATTTCCACAAATTGGGTCATGCAGCTGTGACTTTGTCTTCTTTAGATCACTTCTTAAAGCCTTATTGTTAGTATTGGGTCTGCCAGGGGTTACTCAGTTATAAGGACTGCAAGGTGATGGTAGCGGATCCCCAGAAAGCTAATCTCAGGAAACTGTGAAACAATGAATCATAGAATCAATAAGGTTAGAAAAGACCTCAAAGATCATCAAGTCCAACCTGTCACCCAACACCTCATGACTACTAAACCATGGCTTCAAGTGCCACGTCCAATCCCTTTCTGAACACCTCCAGGGACGGTGACTCCACCACCTCCCTGGGCAGCACATTCCAATGGCTAACAACTCACATTGTGAAGAACTTTCTCCTCACCTCGAGCCGAACATGCACACATGGTTTTCCTTGAGTTTAATCAGGGACTATTGCAAGTAAATTGGGTTCTTCCTCTTCTAAAATTTTCCAAGACAGAGCAAAAAATTTACTTTTCTTTTTCTTTGGGGGGGCTGGGATGTGATTAAATGGGATGGGTAATCCACACACGGGAAGGAGGCCAACCTCTCCCAAGCCAGAGACTGAATTTCATTTTGTGGAAGGCATTTTAATATTAGAATGTATTAAAATTCTTATCTACCAACACTCTTGTAGTTCTTAAGCACTTTAGGATGCGTAGCTGAGACACTTTTTGTGTGTAACCACCAAAATGTATGCAAGGGTATATATGGTATGTCCATAGAGATGGTATGTACATAATTGTGGCCTTGCAGTATCTTAAGGGGGCCTACAAGAAAGCTGGGGAGGGACGTTTTAGGGTGTCAGGTAGTGATAGAACTAGGGGAAATGGAACAAAAATAGAAATGGGTAGATTCAGATTGGATGTTAGGAAGAAGTTCTTTACCTTGAGGGTGGTGAGACACTGGCACAGGTTGCCCAGGGAGGTGGTAGAAGCCTCATCCCTGGAGATTTTGAAGGCCAGGCTGGATGTGGCTGTGAGCAACCTGCTCTAGTGTGAGGCGTCCCTGCCCATGGCAGAGGGGTTGGAACTAGATGATCCTTGAGGTCCCTTCCAACCCTAACAATTCTATGATTCTGTGATCAGGTCTGCTAAGAGCAGGCAAAACTATTTGTTGTTATGCAGGGAAGAGTGATGTTATGAGCAAGTAGAAGTGTGTGCTGCAACAAACATAAATGTCATAGCTTTGCCAGTTTCCCACGCAGCATTTAATGGCTATGAAGCAGTTTAGTCATGAGATCAGAGAACTGATACATCTGTTAAGAGCAATGCATTTTATGCACCATAAAATTAAATGTTGCATTGCCAAGTGTTATAGCAAGAATCCTTGTAGACAGTTCTTGCAAACTAAACATTGTAAAATGATATTGTATGAAGGTGGTGCTGGGAATCTGTGTTGAAAACATACTCCGTTAGGAGCGTGCACTGTACTTGATGGAAGGATTACAGCTGCCATTTGTGGTGCTTTATTGCTCCTTGCATTAAGAATAGACTGTGTGCTGTGTTAGCAGCCTAAAGCATGAGAAGGATATTTCACATTTATGTTGAACCTTAGCATTCTAAATGAATCCCAAGTACTGAAAAAATGGATATGGCATATGCTCTGTGGTGCTACTGAAGTGCTGCTCTTGGGTTATGAGGCAAACAAACACTGTCTGGAAGGTTTTGTGAGCATCAGGCAATCAAATTTTGGCCTGACAATACCGAGTTTGAAGCACTGCACATTTGAAAAGTCCCAGCACCTTGAGGCACACTCAGGCAAGTGGTGGAGATTTTTCATTGCTTTGCTTTCTTGAAGCACACAATACTGTGATGGGGCCCACATGGCAATATACAGCATGCACTGATGCAGAGTCACGGAAGGGAGATTTGTGGCCGAGGTGGCATTGCTCTGTGAGCAGCAGCTGAAGATGCATATTTCATCTTCCTTTCCCCTTACCGTTGCCTATACTACCCACTGAGTTCTCTATGGAAAAAATAGCAGAGTGGGAAGTAGGTGGCTGAAACTTAAGTCAGGGGTGTGCAAGCTCTCTAGATACTAGCTAGAATGTTTGCATGATTATGTGTATGTGTAAGGACATTATATGTGTGTGGCTGGATGCTGCCAAACAGAAAAGGACCTGGGGGTGCTGATTGACAGCTGGCTGAACATGAGCCAGCAGTGTGCCCAAGTGGCCAAGATGGCCAATGGCATCTTGGCCTGCATCAAGAATAGCGTGGCCAGCAGGAGCAGGGTAGTCATTGTGCCCCTGTACTCTGCATTGGTTAGGCCACACCTTGAGTCCTGTGTCCAGTTCTGGGCCCCTCAGGTTTAGGAAGGACATTGAGACTCTTGAATGTGTCCAGAGAAGGGCAATGAGGCTGGTGAGAGGCCTTGAGCACAAGCCCTACGAGGAGAGGCTGAGGGAGCTGGGATTGTTTAGCCTGGAGAAGAGGAGGCTCAGGGGCGACCTCATTGCTCTCTACAACTACCTGAAAGGTGGTTGTAGCCAGGAGGGGGTTGGTCTCTTCTCCCAAGCAACCAGCACCAGAACAAGAGGACACAGTCTCAAGCTGCACCAGGGGAAGTTTAGGCTCGAGGTGAGGAGAAAGTTCTTCACCGAGAGAGTCGTTTGCCATTGGAATGTGCTGCCCAGGGGAGGTGGTGGAGTCACCATCCCTGGAGGTGTTCAAGAGGGGATTGGACGTGACACTTGGTGCCATGGTCTAGTCACGAGGTCTGTGGTGACAGGTTGGACTTGATGATCTTTGAGGTCTCTTCCAACCTTGGTGATTCTGTGATTCTGTGACACGAGTCAGCAGTATGGTCTTAAAAGCTGTGACAGATGTTACTCCTTAGAGTCTCGCAGCTCAAGAATTTAGGGAGTAAATTCTTAGCCACGGTGTAAATTGATGCAGGCTTACTAATTGACACGAGCAGAGAGCATGGCCCTGTGGGTTTCTGAAATGCTCTTGGCACAGTCAAAGATTATGCACACAAAGATTGTATTTGCTTTTCTGCTCTTACTTGTTAAATGTGTTCTTTATTAATCTATATTTCTGTAGTTAAGTGTGTTCTGAAGAACTGCCTGGCAGGTTCAGGTTCTTAATGCGTCTTCCTCGCTGGGGGGTTGTAAGGCTTAATTGTTC
This sequence comes from Colaptes auratus, assembly GCA_015227895.2. NCBI lineage: Eukaryota > Metazoa > Chordata > Aves > Piciformes > Picidae > Colaptes > Colaptes auratus. The sequence goes on along the minus strand of CM037647.1, from coordinate 3,947,908 downwards.
ATAATGTGTAAAAGCTTGAGATGAAAGGATTTATGTGAAAGCAATGCATTATGATGATTATAAGGCTGATGGTGATGCATATCACACCTGCTGTCACACCAGCTTGAGCAAAAGCAGTCCCTGCCTTTAGACTGAATTTTCTGTGTGTTGCTGAGAACAACCTCCCTTTTCAGTGCTGCTTTTTTCTCTATTGAAAAATCTGGTGGCTCTCTCGTATAAGTCAAAACATTTGTCTGTATTCACTTCTGGATGAGCCTCACACTTCAGGGTAAAACTTACTTGCTGAGATTGTTTTATGTTAAGGCAGATGCTGAGATGAAAATAAAACCATAGAATCATAGAATATTTTGGGTTGGAAGGGATCTCCAAAGTCATCTAGTCCAACCCCACTGCAGTCAGCAGGGATATCCTCCACTAGAGCCTGACCTTGGATATCTCCAGGGATGGAGCCTCAACTACTTCTCCAGGCAACCTGTTCCACTGTTCCAGCACCCTCATGCTGCAGAACTTGTTCCTGACATCCCATCTAAATCTCTAATTTCAAACCAATGTCCCTCATCCTATCACTCCAGGCCTTTGTAACCAATCCCTCTGAAGCCTTCTTGTAACCCCCTTCAGGTACTGAAAGGCCATTATTATATCTCCCAGGAGCCTTCTCTTCGCCAGGCTGCACAACCCCAGCCGCCTCAGCTTGTGCTGGTAGCAGAGGTGCTCCAGCCCCCTGATCATACTGGTGGCCCTCCTCTGGACCTGTTTCAGAGGCCTCAGCACAGGAAGGACATGTCTTTTGCTGCTGGGAAAATGAAAACAATTTGTAAACATCTACCTTTTTATTTTTATTCTTACCTTTTTTCTTTAAGACTCTACTTTTGTGTTACTATATTAGCTACTGAAAGGCTTTGTAATTTAAAATGCAGATAAGAGCTGAGATTGTGTCCTATTAATAGCTATTTGCATTCTCTTTTTTATCCAACAAATGCCAAGGTCAGAAGTGTAGAAGAGTGCAAAAGTTACCCAGACCTAAGAGAATCCATTATTTAGTGTGATATGTTTTAGCAGTGTGTTTGAATCTCTTCCCCATCTCTCCAACCCCTATTCATTGTTCTCTTTGTTATTCTTTCCCTTATATAAATTTGATTTGAATGAGAAAGAACACTCTGGGGCATTGCTGTTGGCATACAGGGCTTTTCATCTCTTGATTGTCTTCTTTGCAATGTCTTTAGTGAATTCAGACCTTTATCTGTTAGAGACTGCAAGGTAAACTAGATTCTGTAAATTGAGACTAACTCTTAACTCTGTTCCTTAATGGGGAAAGGTCTCTATCAAACATGGCATCTCTCTCGTTAAAGAATGGGGGCTGGACAGGTATTGTGGGGGAGTTCTGAAAGCTTCAGTACTGAAGTCTTTCCTGCTGTGTAGTCAGAGGACTCTGTTCTCTGGAACTGACAATTCCCATCCTTCTGGTGTTGGTCAACAGAATGCATTCATGCTTTGAACAAGGCTTTTTGTTTTGGGTGGACTGCCTTGGCAGGATGATTTAAGAGGTGGTGCAAAAGGCGCTCAGGGTTTTCAGAGACACCACTGTAGCCCTTACTTGCAGCATACCATAAGTACAACATTAAGACAAGAGAGAAACCTAAATTTTAGTGTGCTTATTTAAAGATACACTGCTTAAGGTCTCTTGACATCTGTGGAAGTTACTTGTCATTACACATCCTTCAACCTGACCCAAAAAAAATATAATCCCACTACCATTTTATTTCCAGCTTTCTTCTTCTCCCTCCCAGCAATGTCACCTTCAGATAGATAAATGCCATCAATAATTCCTTCATTTACTATTGCATTTTTTGCGCAGCTATCAAAAGGAGGATTTATTTTCCTCTTCAGTTGTTGTGCTTGCAATAAGGTACCAGCAACCTTAAAAAGAAAAGAAAGGTAAGTTGCTGAATGCAACACTTCAGAGGCTGTGACTGCAGGCAAGCAGCATACTTGCTTCCAGCCACCACTGAAAATGCTTTCTGAAAGCAATTCTTAAACCAATTGCCACAGATAGTGCCTCATACAAATAATTACCACAGAATTAGGATTTATTTAACATTTTAAGCTTTTTTTTTGACAGCTTATTCAACATTCTGATGTTTTTAACCACACAGGATTTATTGGAGGATGCTAGGTAGCTTTTCATTGAGCTATACAGAGGAAATCTTTCAAACTGAGGCAGAATGTTTCTTACAGGTAAATAAGACTCATGTTTTATTGGTGAAGGTGCCTATCAGTGCGACAGGGCAAAGCAAGAAGAGTGAATTTGAAGACTGAATGGCCCTTAGACCAGGGTAGACTCCAGTTAGTCTTGTGCTGAACGCAGCTGTGGAATGCATTTGTGTGGAGTTGAAGGCTGAGATCAAAGACCGGTAAAACGCAGCTAGGAAACTATTTTTCCATTGTCTGAATGTTCTGTGTACTGTACTGAGGTCAAACAGACCGAAGGTTGCATCCACTGCTCATTCAATTCAGGCTTTTTCCAATGAGTTCAGTGGGATTGGAATCAAGGTCTTTCGAAAGTTGTGATAATAGATCAGGCAAGGAAAAAAAAATGCTTCTATTGTACTTCTGGAACATGCTTCTTTATCCTTAAATTAAGATTGATTAAGCATAACTGATTTCTAAAGAAACAGTGAGCCACAGTAGTGCAGCTAAGTGGAAGGAGGTCACAAGTTTCACATCCTCCCTTTCTTGCTGTGTGATGATTACAGGTTTCTCAATAAACTGTTTTTCTCTCCTGATTTGTGTTGGTAATTGCAGTGAATTTGAAGCATGTGGAGCTAGAGTAGAGTAGAACAGAATAGGATAGCATAGCATAGCATAGCATAGAATAGACCAGGTTGGAAGTGACCTTCAAGATCATCGCATCCAACCTATTATCCAACACCACCTAATCAACTAAACCATGCAGCCAAGCACCCTATCAAGTCTCTTCCTAAACACCTCCAGTGATGGTGACTCCACCACCTCCCTGGGTAGCACATTCCAATGGGCAATCACTCTCTCTGTATAGAACTTCTTCCTAACCTCCAGCCTAAACCTCCCCTGGTGCAGCTTGAGACTGTGTCCTCTTGTTCTGGTGCTGGTTGCCTGGGAGAAGAGACCAACCTCTACCTGTCTACAACCTCCCTTCAGGTAGTTGTAGAGAGCAATAAGGTCTCCCCTGAGCCTCCTCTTCTCCAGGCTAAGCAACCCCAGCTCCCTCAGCCTCTCCTCATAGGGCTTGTGTTCCAAACCCCTCCCCAGCTTTGCTGCCCTTCTCTGGACACATTCCAGCAAGTCAACATCCTTCCTAAACTGAGGGGCCCAGAACTGGACACAGGACTCAAGGTGTGGCCTAACCAGTGCAGTGTACAGGGGCAGAATGTACATCTTAGGTTTCCAAAGAGAAATTATTCTATACCCATGTGGTGGGTTAACACCCTTTTCTGGGAACAAAAGAACAAAGCAGGGTGGAGGGCTTGCAGGTACTTTTCACTCCCTGCAGGGCATTTTTCGCCTGGGAAGCTGAGTCTGTTCCACTCCCCCCTTCCTGCCCAGCTAGGGTATAAAAAGCAGGACCTCATAGCTGTTGGCCCCTGGCTTTTCTGGCTTCTGCCTCTGCTGGACGAGAGCTACTGCAGCTACCCTCCTGCTCCTCTGCCACGTGGTCGGACCTGCTGCCTCCAGGCTTCCTCAGAGAAAGGCTGGTTTTGTATTATTCTCTTGTTTTTTTGTCCCCCTCCCATCCATCCTTGTTCCTTGCCCTTGTGAACCTTTTTCCTGTTATTGTTATATATATATATATATATATTGCTTAAAGACAACTCTTTGCCTCTCTACTTCCAAGCTGACTCCAAATTATTGTTTGGTGGATTTGCTCTTTCCTTTTCTCCCCTCTCTATTGGGAGGGAAGAGGGGGGGGGAGTGGGGGAGAGATTCTCAGCCTTGCCCCCCACCTGAGCTCTTAACTTTCAGTTAAGGCTCAAACCACCACAACCCATTAAAAAAAAATCACCAACCAACCAAAAGAGAACAGAAGCATAATAAGCAGATGGATGCGACGCAAAGTAAAACTCCAGTAATATGATGTGTCATGTCATTTCTCAAAGTAAATGTGGTTTGGTTTTAACTGTTGGCATGAATTTTGAATGATGAATGTTCTGTTGGCTTTCAGAAGGAGTGTTCTGCCCTGTTTTGTCACGCTCGGTATCAGGTTACCTCGGCAGGCAGCTGCGGCTGACTTAAAAACGGTGCACTAAAAATACTGCAGAGCCTAGCCTTGAGGAAGCAGGGCAGTAAAATGGCAACAGGAATATTTAGAGCAGATTCATCTGGGGATGGGGGAGAGATGCTTTCAAAAGTGTAATAGATCACAGGGCAAGTTTTATTATATTACTTTTGTCTCTTAGTGCCTCTATTGATCTTTTTCATGCGCATCTTAGAAAATTGTCACATATCTGTCCTCAGAGCTATAAAATGAGCTTGACATCAGCAAGTGTTTCATATATGTCTTTTTACCAATAAAGTAGAATGGGCAGATTCTGTCCATACAGCGTGTCTTCTGAATTAAAGTAATGAAATATAGCTTGTTTGTACACGAGGTAAGATTTTGGAGGTGAAAAATGTGTCGATCGAGGTGCATAGCTGATGCATTCCAAAGTAAGTCCCGCTATTGGGGTAATACAAAGGAAATGATTAGTGTTTATCACTCTGATTCATTGTGCTAATTTCAAGGAGCTGATGGTTCATTTTTCAAAAAAAAAAAAAAACCAAGTCAACATTTCCAGCCAAAGAGCATTTTGAGCCCACCCTGAAAGCACCCAGATGAATAGCCTGCTCCTTGACTACAAATGGCCACAACCTGATTACATGTCAGTCAAGCAAAACACCGAGAGAATTTAGTATCATTAGAACAGCAAAGAAAGGGCCCAGTGCTAGGGAGGGAAGTAGGACTTCAGTGTCTTATGAGAAATGATGGAATCATAGAATGGTTTGGGCTGGGTCGTCTAGTCCAATCCCCTCTAATCACCAGGGACATCCTCCACTAGATCAAGTTGCTCAGAGGCTTGTTCAGCCTGACCTTGAATATCTCCAGAGATGGAGCCTCAGCTACCTCCCTGGGCAACCTGTTGCAGTTTTCCAGCACCCTTGTGGGTGAAGAAATTGTTCTTAACATCCAATCTAAATCTTCTCTAATGTCAAACCATTACCCCTCATCCTATCATTCCAGGTCTTTGGAAACAGTCCCTCTTCAACCTTCTTGTAGGCCCTCTTCAGGTACTGTCAGGCCACTCTTAGGACTCCCTGGAGCCTTCTCCAGACTGAACAACCCCAGCTCCCCCAGACTGCACTCATAGCAGAGGTGCTTCAGCCTCTGGTCATTTTCGTGGCCCTCCATGGGGCAGCATTAGGTCCATGTCCTTCCTGTGTTGAGGGCTCCAGAGCTGGATGCAATACCCCAGGTGAGATCTTACCAGAGCAGAGTAAAATGGCAGAATCACTTCTCCTGATCTGCTGGTCACACTGCTTTCATTGCAACCTAGGATGCCCTGGACCTTCTGGGCTCATGTCCGTTGTAAGCTCAGCCTTCCAAATTCACCTTAACTCTGTAAGTGTTATGTGACAGAGCACTGGATACTTGAACAGATTTGCTACCACAGCAGCTAAAATTGCCTGGTGCTGAATTACAATATAGCTATGTTCATCACTTGGATGAATGGATAGCACACAAATACATACAAACACACATACAGGATCTATGACCGTGTCTGATCTCTTTACCATCATTAATCCTGATGTATTAATTATTCTTTATCATCCTTCCAGGTACTTTTCTGCCTTGCTTTTTTTCCCCTTCCTTGCTCTCACATTGCACTGCCTCCCAAATCTGAAATAATTCCTTCATGCTATCCTGAGTGCTTTGGGAAAAAAAACCCATCTCCAAACCTTAATTCTGAGTTCATTGATCTTTGCTCAGACTGATCTCTAAGCAGTAGTTTTGTACTACCAGGATTTGGAATTGTCACTGCACTAGACAGCCATTATGTTAATTACATTCATAAAGTACTTTTTATGTGCAAAATCTCTAGCAATGTAAATTGGGGATAGTACTTTACAATCTCTTGTTAGGAAACCTGAGATTTTTATAGGCTCTTCCTGGACGGAACTAAACCACACATGTGCCATACATAAAATCCAAAGCATAAATCAGGTTGGAAGCCGCTCACAAAAGTGATCAACTGCCCAGCTAAGAGTTTGTCTTCCAGTCTCAGATGTGTTTGCATGCTGATTGCCGGCCTGACCCCTGTTCCCCTTCCTGCTCTGACATGTGGGATGAACATTTTCCAGGACAATTCTTTTGTCCAAAGTTCACTCCTGACAGATTTGTCCTTCTCTGACTCCGGCCAGCTGTAAAAGGACTGCGGTGGCATTTGGCAGACTTTGTATTAAATAAGTTGCAGCCGTATCCAAGGGATGTAGCTCACTGAACCAAGAAGGGGTTTGTATTCTTATAGATGATAGCGTCACACTTGAGTACGGAGAATAAAAGAGCAAAACCTCTGCTGCTCCCTTATTTTGTTTGTGTTCTTTCTCCTTACTTTCTCAGCCGTCCTCTAAACCTGTTTCAGCAACTGGTATCATCTGATTATTCTGGTAGTTGGCTCCCATAGTTGGATGGTTATCAACTGCGACCTTGTGTGTACTTGGCTGAGTAAATTCAATCAGCTAATGAAATTGTGGTCTTTCCATCAATTGATTATCAAATTGCTCGTGTAGTTCAGCGAGCCTATCTCTTTCCAAAGCTGCCCATTTTTGTTTACCCAGGCAGTCTGTGCCTTACCCCCTCCTTGCCTTTTTGAATGTCTCTTTTTTTTCACTTGACACGCGCATAGTCTGTTGAGTTTGGCCGAATACCGGCGGGCTTCACGGTCGTTTTGCTGACCACCCTCTTGAAGAGAAATCGGTAAAAAGGCATTCCAAAACTACAAGAGAAGCTAGTATGACTTAGTCTCTTATGCTGCCCCATGTAGCAGTCTCCTGCTGGCTTAGAAGGTGAACAGAAGTGATGTCAAGAGGGGAAGGTACTTGATGAGGCAGTGACCAGGAGAAGCTGTGGTTTGCCTTTTGGATAGGGAACCTACCTGCAGAGATGTATTTAGTGTATTTAGAAAAGGTCTTTATATGATAAAGCCTTTAATTTTGGTAGAAGAAATCTGTTAGCATTACAGAGATCGGTTCACTTTGGCAGAAGCCTCTGAAATCAATTGATTCTATTTCTTTTACATATAGAGTAAGACTCTTAACAATGGAGGTTTGCCCTCATAGACTTCACCCTAATGGTACCTTCATTTAATTTTCCTGACAAAACTTTTATTGCAAATTCAGTAACCATTCTCCTTTTTAACAAGGCTGCCAGCCTGCAAATCATTCCAGAGACAGTATCTCTTTATGGGAAGACATTAGCAAAATATGATCCAGCCATGATTTATCTTTCCTGTGTTACCTTTCTCTGAGCGGGAGGGAGTCTGCAGTCGAGGTTTACAACTTCTTAGTCCTGTGGTACTGGTGGGTCTCTATGTGCCCCCTCGCCCACCAAACAGAGGTTTGATTTTTGAAGGGTCTAAACCACAGTGGAAGTCTAGACCCCCACAGCCCATAAGATGTGTAACAAAGCATAAGCAGCAAAGCAGGCATTTTCCTCAGCGCATGGCCACTCCAGTTGATTTGCTATTCAGTCACTGAGCTGCTCCCTGTTGGGTGCTCTTGTCCAGAAGGCATAGGTACAGAAGTGATGTAAAGATTTTTTTCCTTAATTAATCTCTTCTGCTGAGGGTGTAAAGGAAAAGCCTCATTGTTGGAAATGAATGAATTTTGATAAAATGTACTAAAGGACTTCAGCCAGAGGCAGAACTGTTAGATAAAATAGTTCCAGTGAGTGAAATTTGGTAAAATTGCTGGCAGTTGAAACTGAGTTCCTATTATTAGGTGTATTGAGCATTCTTAAAATTCAGAGTAGTGCTATCAGTACTGCATATAATAGAGAGAGCTCTTTTTCTAGCAGTTAAGGACAGTATTAAGCCTTCAGACAAACAGTTTTGATTTTGTAGCTGTATTCTGAGCTTTGTGGCTTTGATGTTCCTGCTTCCTACAAGACTACGATGCAGGAACTGGAGGGTTTCTAGAAGGACCATCTGAGGAACAGCAGGATAATTCTGGCACTCTTCCTTGGGGTTTACTTGTCTTTCATGAAAATGTAAGAATGAACCACCTCCCTCAAGTCCACCAAAACCTGAGCAACAAAGGCAAGCACAGCCGGTCTGCATTGCAGAGGACTTTTAAGCTTCTGCAAAACTTTAAAAGGAGAGTTCTTTCCTTCTGCACCTATTGTCCAGCCTCTTCCTCTCCTTTATTCTCCTACATCCATATAACAAGCTAGTGCCTGGGTGACGATTCATGCCCTGGGCAGTACAGAGTCCCTTCTCACAGGAGCCTCCTCAGGCTGTCCCTGCGCTGATAATGTTGGGGGTTTTAAGTTGCTAAAATGTGACACACAAGGGACAGAGGAATTTCCAAATGCTCAATAAGGAAGTGCTAGCACATTAGGGTACCCCTGTAGGAGGTGTATTTTGATACAGATCTGAGGAAGGAATAGAAAGATTGAGAGTTTTGAGCCATGGCAGGCATGCCAGTCTTTCTCTCCCAGATGTGAATGTCGTGCTTGGCTGTCCCTGTAGATGTCAGGACCTGGCTTCTGTGCTGACACAACAGTTTTTGCACAAATGGGAAAATCTTTCACGTGACCAGCCCTGTCTCATAAACCTTTCTCTGTTAGTAATCTTAAACCAGAAGAAAACACCACCTTGTTGTGCAGACCTAGAAATAGGATTTGTTGTTTGAAGCAGGTATTTCACAGTAGTAAGCTGCTAGCACTGATTTCAGTGCCAAAGAAAGTGAGAGCTTTAACTGAGGGTGTCTTGTCTCCTGGTCCCTATCACCCCTACCAGCTTGCAGTGCACATGCATGATTGCTGTAGACAATAAAGACTTTAAGAGACCCATGTATTTCTTTTCCAAAGCAATATGGCATATATTGTGGATAAGCTATTTGCCTTTTAGTCAAGAATTTCCTTTTCATGCCGTGTACTCTACTACAAACTCCAGCCCTTCTGATATCGTGCAGCAGTGTATTACTACTTCACAAAAGTCTCTGCTTACTCTCAGTTTCAAACCAGAAGAAACAGAGCTGAAGAATTTAGCTTGCACCTTCAAGTTCTTCACCATGTTAGTGGTGAAGCCCTGGAATGGGTTGTCCAGGGAGGTGGTTGAGGCCCCATCCCTGGAGGTGTTTAAGAGCAGGCTGGATGAGGCTCTGGCCAGCCTGATCTAGTGTGAGGTGTCCCTGCCCATGGCAGGGAGGTTGGAATTCCCTTCCAACCTGACTGATTCTATGACAATGCTGAGACTAGACATAAGCAAAGATTGTTTCAGGAGCTCCAGAGGACATCTTTTGAGTCTCATCATAGTTTTCATGCACTTTCCAGCTTTGTCTCAGACTAGTACTTTCAGCTTGCTGCACAGATATCCCTTTGTACAAACAGTTATGCAAAATACTGCAAAATGCTACTCTTCAACCGTATTCCTGTTTTTCACAGTGGAGAGTGGTTTCAAAATAGCTGTATTTCAGAAGGCTCCTATATGAAGTGTGTGCATTGATGAGCAGGGACTAGACCTGGGTATGCTTTCTCCATACTGCTGCTTTGCACTAGATGCAGGAGCATTGATGATCTGCTGCTGTCTTTAAAGCACTTACAATAGAATAAACCGGGTTGGAAGAGACCTTCAAGATCATCGTGTCCAACCTATCAACCAATCCAAGCCACCTAAACAACTAACCCATGGCACCAAGCACCCCATCAAGTCTCCTCCTGAATACCTCCAATGATGGTGACTCCACCACCTCCACGGGCAGCCCATTCCAATGGGCAATCACTCTCTCTGTATAGAGCTTCTTCCTAACATCCAGCCTAAACCTCCCCTGGTGCAGCCTGTGTCCCCTTGTTCTGGTGCTGGCTGCCTGGGAGAAGAGACCAACCCCCTCCTGTCTACAACCTTCCTTCAGGTAGTTGTAGACAGCAATAAGGTCACTCCTGAGTCTCCTCCTCTCCAGGCTAAGCAACCTCAGCTCCCTCAGCCTCTGCTCACAGGGCTTGTGTTCCAAACCCCTCCCCAGCTTTGTTGCCCTTCTCTGGATATGTTCCAGCAAGTCAACATCCTTCCTAAACTGAGGGGCCCAGAACTGGACACAGGACTCGAGGTGTGGCCTAACCAGTGCAGTGTACAGGGGCAGAATGACTTCCCTGCTCCTGCTGGCCACACTGTTCCTGATGCAGGCCAGGATGCCATTGACCCTCCTGGCCATCTGGGCACACTGCAGGCTCATGTTCAGCCTACCATCAACCAGTACCCCCAGGTCCCTCTCTGCCTGGCCACTCTCCAGCCACTCTGACCCCAGCCTGTAGCACTGCATGGGGTTGCTGTGGCCAGTGTGCAGAACCCGGCACTTGGATGTGTTCAATCTCATGCCGTTGGACTCTGCCCATCTGTCCAGCCTGTCGAGGTCCCTCTGCAAAGCCTCTCTGCCCTCCAGCAGATCAACTCCTGCCCCCAGCTTGGTGTCATCTGCAAATTTACTGCTGATGGACTCAATTCCCTCATCCCGATCATCAATAAAGATGTTAAAGAGCATGGGGCCCATCACTGATCCTTGGGGCACACCACTAGTGCCTGGCCACCAGCTGGATGTGGCACCATTCACCACCACTCTCTGGGGTCAGCCCTCCAGCCAGTTCCTAATGCAATGCAGTGTGCTCCTGTCCAAGCCAGGGGCTGATAGCATGGCCGGAGTTGTTGTGGGATGCTTCAGTTTGCTTCTCCCATGGTCCCCCACATAAACAACACATTGTGCTATGAAGGATATATATAGAGTGAGGCAGATCCATCTATCAATGCAGTCAAAGATACAATGTGCTTTTTTTCCCCTCTAAGTGGTTAACAATTGCAAAAGATTTTTGGTTTTCTTTAATGCCTAGCACTTTATTCACTTTACTTTCCTTTTTAGTGGATTGGAAAATAAATCTTAAACATTTCTTCTGTTCTCTAGCTCTTTAAGCTTTTCATAGCATTTGTAACATCTCTTTGCCAACACTCCATCTGTGATTTTAGCTCGCAGGAAACACTTTGCAGTTCTGTTATTAGTTTAGATGCAGAGAGCTGCTGTTTAAATATTAATTGTAACTTCCCTCATAAGTGCAGTCAAATCCACTGAGTAACTTGTGAAGCTCAACAAATATCTAGGAGAGGGTGGGAAGGGAGTGTGTAGTGGTTTAGGGGCTGCTCTTATCTTGGCAAAGGTCTGATTTAACAGTACTGAATGGACCATGTCCTGATGCTTGCAGTTTCCTTTCCTCTTCTTACCTCAGTTCCACTACCTGTATGCACACAACCAAAAGACAGAAAAAAGAGTATAATTAAAGTGCAGGGACACTTCTTGCACAGTTAGTGGGCTTCCTGCTAAACCTGCTAGTAGCAAGAGGAACACCACAACGTGCTTGCAGGAAAAGATATGACCTGTATCAGTTGTTTCAGTCACTGGACAAATAAATACACCTCTAAACAGCTACAGGGCTACAGGAGAGCCAGGAAGGGACTTTTTAGAAGGGCTTGTAGTGATAGGATGAGAGGGAATGGATTGAAGCTTGAGGAGGGCAGATTTAGACTGGCTATCAGGATAAATTCTTAACAGTGAGGGTGGGGAGACACTGGAACAGGTTGCCCAGGGAGGTTGTGGATGCCCCTTCCCTGGAGATATTCAAGGCCAGACTGGATGAGAGCTTGAGCAACATGGTCCAGTGGAAGGTATCCCTGCCCAGAGTAGGGGGGTGGAAGTGGATGATCTTTTAAGGTCCCTTCCATGAATCTGTGAATCTGAGCAGCCTGTTTCTGGGGATCACCAGAGCATTGTAATGAAATACTCCTATGGAATATAATTGGGACACCATCCCCATTAAAGCTGTACCTCGTGCTTTCCCCTCTCTTGCTCCAGATGGTTATTAATCTTTTATGGGTGAGGTGCTTGCCTACGGTGTAATCTGAGATTTTTTTTTCCCCCTTCTGTCATTTAAGTGAGTTACAGCTCTTTTTGTTTGCAGGGGGACTGGATTTAAGATGCGAATCCTGGTAACTGCTCAGAATTTAGATGCTTTCTAGTATCTTGCAAATGGATAATAAATGAAAAAATAAAAGACAAAAAATGTAGTACCCACACATTTCTTTTCTTTCCAGCGTTCTGTGAAGAAGGATGCAGGTATGGTGGAACTTGCATAGCCCCCAACAAATGTGTCTGCCCTTCTGGATTCACAGGAAGCCATTGTGAGAAAGGTAAAGCTTCACTGAAACACATCTTCTTTGGCAATGAGAAATAGGCCAGGCTGAATTAAGAACTTGTTACTTTGCATTCATTCAGGCTGCTTGATGTTTTCTCTTCCTTGAAGACAGGACTGTTCCATAGCTGCTTTTTGCTGACTGAAAGCTAGTCTGGAAAGTTTTAGGCAGGGGTCTATTTGCTTCCAGTGGACACTTTTAGTCAATCAGATGGGATGGCAAATGAAAAATACTTACTCCTGTGGTGGCAGCTCAAGGTTACCTTCTCCTTTTTCTGAACCTGTTGTGCAGATTAGACTGGAATTTGGATCCTTGCTTTTCAATTGAAGTCCCTGCGTTCTTAAGACTTGATATGGTTTTAAGTCACTGAGGCCACCAGTTCTCACAGAATCACCTGCGCAAATTTATCTCACCACTGATGATTTCATTCTGCCTTTTCCCAGGTGTTTTTTTTTTCTGTTTCAAGATTTGCTTCTCTCAGCCTCATAGCCTCAGCTGTCTGTCTGTTTCACAAAGCTCTGGCTCCTTGTCTGCCTTAAATGAGAATGATGGGATCCATGGGGGACTCAGATTAGGTTCTTTGTACAGCAGATGCAGGGTTTTATTTTGTTTGGTAGTTATTTATTTTTGGTTATTGATTGGTATGTATTTGTTTTATTTTGATTGGTACTTATTTATTTATTTATTTCCTTTAAATACTGACAGAGTTGGTTTTGCATTACTTGTTTGTTAAAGATTTTACCCTTTACTGCTGGAAATGAAGGGGGTTGTTAATGCAGATTGCGTGATGCTACTATGGGTAACATAACAACTGATGAAGGTTTTAAGGAATTGAAAGAAACAAACCAGAAACCTAAGAAATAGCTGTGAAAGGCTGAGCTGAACCACTGGAACCACTTGTTACAGGAGATTTGTTCACTGCTTTGTCTGTAGCAGTGTCTGTTTAATACATGGCTGTTCTGCTGTAAAACAATATCACAGTATCACTAAGGTTGGAAGAGACCTCAAAGAACATCGAGTCCAATCTGACACCACAGACCTCATGACTAGACCATGGCACCAAGTGCAATCCAATCCCTCTTTGAACACCTCCAGGGATGGGACTCCACCACCTCCCTGGGCAGCCCATTCCAATGGCGAACAACTCTCTCGGTGAAGAACTTTCTCCTCACCTCCAGCCTAAACTTGCCCTGGTGCAGCTTGAGATTGTGTCCCCTTGTTCTGGTGCTGGTTGCTAGAGAGAAGAGGCCAACCCCTTCCTGGCTACAACCAGTTTTGAGGTAGTTGTAGAGAGCAATGAGGTCTCCCCTGAGCCTCCTCTTCTCCAGGCTAAACAACCCCAGCTCCCTCAGCCTCTCCCCATAGGGCTTGTGCTCAAGGCCTCTCCCCAGCCTTGTTGCCCTTCTCTGGACACGTTCAAGTGTCTCAATGTCCTTCCTAAATGGAGGGGCCCAGAACTGGACACAGTACTCAAGGTGTGGCCTAACCAATGCAGAGTACGGGGGCAGAATGACCTCCCTGCTCCTGCAGGCCATACTATTCCTAATGCAGGCCAGGATGCCATTGGCCTTCTTGGCCACCTGGGCACACTGCTGGCTCATGTTTAGGCAGCTGTTGATCAGCCCCCCCCAGGTTCCTTTCTGCCTGGCTGGTCTCCAGCCACTCTGACCCCAGCCTGTAGCTCTGCATGGGGTTGTTGTGGCCAAAGTGCAGCACCTGGCACTTGGACTGTGAATGCCATCCCATTGGACTTCCCATCTGTCCAGTCGGTCGAGGTCCCTCTGCAGGGCCCTTCTACCCTCTAACTGACCAACATCTACTCACAACTTGGTGTCATCTGCAAATTTGCTGATGACTGACTCAATCCCCTCATCCAGATTGTCAATGAAGACATTAAAGAGGATGGGGCCCAGCACTGATCCCTGGGGGACGCCACTGGTGACTGGCCTCCAGCTGGAGGTGGCACCATTGACCACCACTCTCTGGGCCCGGCCAACCAAGTAACCTAAGCCCAGCTGTCAGCAGTCTTCTATGAGCAGCTTCTGAAAACTGTTGATGCTTTTTGTGGATGTGCTCAGATGACTGCATGCTAAAATCCCCCAGTTTGTAATTGTCAACATTGTTTCTAGTTGTTCAACAATGAACTGGGATGTTAACATTTTCATATGATCTTCGATAAATTTGAGTACCGCATCATTGTATTTAATTTTTTCTTTTGCCTGTAGCCCTTGGGTTATTTGTTTTAAGCAGGAAAAAAGCTCCCACGCCTCCTGACATTCAGCAGCAAGTATTAGCAATATACACAAGGAACTAACACAACAAGTTCCAGCCTCGGAGCCCCATCTACCAGAGCTCCCCAGCCTCTAATCCTTCCTGCTAGTTACCCTCTCCCATGTAGAAGTTGCTCATTCCTTTGGAAAAGATCTGTAATTCAGAGGGGGAAAATACACTCAGAGGGATGCAGGATGCCAGCAATGTGTTTTGTGTGTGTGTGAAAAATGGTGCTGCAAAACCAGCAGCTGCCTTGCCCAAAGGGGCACTGCCTACCCAGGGAATCAGAGGCGTTAGGCCACCTCTCAGCTCTGCTGCAAATGTTTCTTTCACCCCACAAACTGCCTTTTTTTGTTCCTCTTCTTTTTTCTCCTTATAACTGTAAGGGGACTTTCATAACTAGACCAAAGTCTCTAAACTGTTAAAGTGATGGTTTAAAATTGATAATGGACAAACATAACTGTTGCTGGTCCTATGTTTTTCATGTCTCTTGCATTGTTGTGATCTAAAAATGAGTTAGCACAGCAAGTAAAGAAACATGGCAGGCATGGGGCTCTCATTATATCAAGAAATTTAGAGGTAGGTAGCAGAAGGAGCTAGCTTCTCTGTATAAAATCTATATGACCTGAACCAGAAAGAAGTTGTGGGTTTTTTTTCCCTCTGAAGATGTGCAGGGTTTACCAATATGCTACAAATCAAGGTAGTGAAGGTAATACTGAGGAATTGTGCAAAATGGTTTGAGAATGAAGGGGCTTTGAAACAGAGCAGTTGTCACATTTCAGTGGTTAGAGGTTTTGAACACTTCAGCAGGGATACATTATGTCATGTGCATTTTCAGTGTCCAAGGGGATTATCAAATCTGTATGAGAACAGCTTCAGCCTTCTGAGGGTGAATGTCCTGGAAAAACTAAATATTCAGGGTAGAAAGGGGATGAACTACATTTAAAGCAGGCTTCCCTTTGCCTCCCTGCTTGCTCACAGGATCACAGAATGATACGGTTTGGAAGTGACCTCTGAAGATCATCTAGTCCAAGCTCCCTACCAAAGCAGGTTTACCTGGAGCAGGTTGCACAGGACAGCATCCAGGCAGGGTTTCAATGACTCCAGAGATGGAGACTCTACCACCTCCAGCCTGTTCCAGTGCTCTGTCACCCTCAAAGAAGTTCCTTCTCATGTTTTAGATGGAACTTCCCATGTTCCATTGAAATCTCTGCTCCTTACAGGTGTAGCACTGTCAGCATCAGTAAAGATTTCCTTTACAGTGTCCCTGCAGTTTGCTGCAGTGTATGTAGAGAACATCTCAAGTATTCAAAACCCAGGCTTGCTTGGGTGGGGTTTTGCCCCCCCTGTTGTCTGTAATGTGAATGTAAGCACTTCATTCTCTTTAACATGTGGTAACACTCCCTCAGTTGTTATCGCAGTATCACAGTATCACTAAGGTTGGAAGAGACCTCAAAGATCATTGAGTCCAACCTGACACCACAGACCCCATGACTAGACCATGGCACCAAGTGCCATGTCCAGTCCCCTCTTGAACACCTCCAGGGACAATGACTCCACCACCTCCCTAGGCAGCCCATTCCAATGGCAAACGACTCTCTCGGTGAAAAACTTTCTCCTCACCTCGAGCCTAAACTTCCCCTGGTGCAGCTTGAGACTGTGTCCCCTTGTTCTGGTGCTGGTTGCTAGAGAGAAGAGACCAACCCCTTCCTGGCTACAACCTCCCTTCAGGTAGTTGTAGAGAGCAATGAAGTCGCCCCTGAGCCTCCTCCAGGCTAAACAACCCCAGCTCCTTCAGCCTCTCCTCATAGGGCTGTGCTCAAGGCCTCTCCCAGCCTTGTTGCCTTCTCTGGACACGTTCAAGTGTCTCGATGTCCTTCCTAAACTGAGGGGCCAGAACTGGACACAGTACTCAAGGTGTGGCCTAACCAATGCAGAGTACAGGGGCACAATGACTTCCCTGCTCCTGCTGGCCATACTATTCCTAATGCAGGCCAGGATGCCATTGGCCTTCTTGGCCACCTGGGCACACTGCTGGCTCATGTTTAGGCAGCTGTCAATCAGCCCCCCCAGGTCCCTCTCTGTTTGGCAGCTCTCCAGCCACTCTGACCCCAGCCTGTAGCTCTGCATGGGGTTGTTGTGGCCAAAGTGCAGCACCCGGCACTTGGATTTGTTGAATGCCATCCCATTGGACTCCACCTGTCTGTCCAGTCAGTTAAGGTCCCTCTGAATTATGCCACAGACCAAAGACGGTGCAATGGTGGGACATCACTTTAAATCAGGGCTTCAGCATCCCTGGTAAACTCTTGTCTGATGGAAGCTGGTGGTGAACTGATGCATATCAGAAAGAAAATGATGTGTTTTGGTAATGCATTCTATTTGCCACGCTGCATTTCGAAATGTCCTTCAAACCCACCAGCCAGCAATTCCTCATACATTATTTGTGAGCTGAAAGGACTCCTCACTGGCTCAAACCATTATGACCCAAAGTGGCTTCAGCGTGGTGTAAAGGTGAATGAAGCAGTAATTAGAAACGGTGCTGAAGAGCAGGTGTGTTTACTCCTGAATGTGAATCATATGTTACTCATTGTTTCTGACTGCCTGGGTGAAGTGATGTTATTAGGCTAATTAAAAATTCAGAGCTGTTTGAGAAAGGTAGGGATTATGGTGGCAATTTACTCAGGTGAAATTAAGATACACATTTAAGGTTTATGTACAAATACATAATTCAACAGGCTGCTAAGAAGAATTATCTCTTGCCAGTTGCTCTGCTTGAAATGTGGAATCATCACAGCAGTTATGGGTTGCCTTTTCTTTGTGAAGATGAACTGCCAAATGATATCCAGTGATACTGTTGAGTAATTCCTCCTTCCACCCATTCTTGCTGATGCTGTTTCTTTAAGCTTAGTGCTTCTTACAGAATTTTTGTCTTTTTCTCTTTAGGATCTGGTTCTATCTTCTAATCAATATTTTTGTTTGTTTTGTGTTTAGCTGGCCAGGGCTGAAATCAATCTTCTCTGTGATCATTACCATTTGTGATCATATTTAATACAATGGGATACCTGGGCTTGAAAGATTTATGTTGCACTTTCTGCTGACGTTGCTGTATGGTTCCAGCATGTACGTGCCTGACAGCTGAGCGGGGATAAGCATCCTTAACTGGAGGGAACACTGCTGGCTTAAGCCCAGGTGCATTCTTGGCAGGAATCCTTGTTAAAGGCTTCTGAGAGACACTTAGGTGTGCAGAGAGGGATGCAAACACAGTATTCTGTGAGAGCTGCTGGCAAGACGGACTCAGATGCCCTAATTTCTGTCCAGTTATGTGTTCTCCATCTTGTATCTCTGCAACATTCTTTGAGCTGCTTTTTCCCCTCTCTGTGGAAGAGGCACAGGTCAGTGGAGTTTTAATGCTAGTTTGCAGACAGGGTTTGCCCTTTTTGTCTGTGTTTTTGTGGAGTGTCAGTCAGTGCTGCCACTGGTGGTGAGGGTGAGACAGACAGGACAGTCTGGTGATCAAGCGCCTAGAAACTACAGCATTCCTTCAACACCCCTGCATGTGGTAGAGTCCTCTGCAGGCTAAAGAAACAAATGCCAACCTCTGTACAGCTCTGGGATGGTGGCCAACAGTGGCAGAAACTTCAGCTAAAGGAGTTCCTTACTGTATCTGTCTGTACAAAAGATAACTTGGGCGATGAGCAGGGAAAGACAGAAAGGTTTGAAGCAGGAAAAGGAGGAGGGATTGAAGCAGTGTGTTCCCATTAGAGGCAGCTCAAGGCAAGTGCAGTGTTTTCCAAGAGCTGCAGGAGGGCTTTTGGCAGTGATGGGCATCACCTAAAATGGAGTGTGAAGTGGTTGCACATCTTTGCTCCCCTGGCTCATGGCAGCTCCTGTCTCAGTGGTACATAGCCATAGAATCCTAGCATGGTTTGGGTTGGAAGGGACCTGTGAATGTCTAGTCCAACCTCCCTGCAGTCAGAGGTGACATCCTCACTAGATCAGGTTACAGAGCCTTGTCAAACCCTGACCTTGAATATGTCCAGGCAGGGCAACCCCTTGGGCAACCTGTTGCAGTGTCCTGCTACCCTCATGGTGCAGAACTTGCTCCTAGCATCCAGTCTAGGGATGCTCCCTCACTGGAGGTGTTGAAGGCCAGGTTGGATGAGGCCTTGAGCAGCCAGGTCTAGTAGAAGGTGCATCTGCCCATGGCAGGGGGGTTGCAACTGGATGATATTTAAGGCTCCTTCCAACCTCAACCCTTCTGCATGCTGCTTCATGTGCTTCTCTCTTCAATTGCTGCTTTGGAATATATTGTCTTCTGCAGTCTTTGGAGTGAAACTCCTTACAGTCTGTATTCCTTTAGACCATAGAGAGGGAGAAAAAAAATATGAGACTTGTATTTCCACGTGCTAATTCTTTGATTCCTGAGCTGGATCAGTCTTAAAGTGTGTAGCTATCAAAGACATTTCAGTTGAGGGGCATGGCTTTTAAAAAAATGAGCAAATAAACTGAAAGCAGAGAAAGAGATTTTCAGTGAGTACAGTAAGCTAAATGTCAAAACTCCCTACCTTTCTCTGGCTAAGGTCTTTTGTAAAATACAAAGCAAGGTTTATTTGGGGAACAAACCAGCTGTGCAGCTGTGGGCATAAGGCTTGCATGAGATTCTCTCTAAAGCCTCCCATTTCGAGGTGAGGCAAAGCCAGTGTAGTGTGGATAGGAGGGGTGAAGTGAATGATGCCTGGCTGATTACAGAAAAGGGTGGTTGTGGTTGATATGACACTCCTGAGGGTGTGACAGACCCAGCTGCTCCAGGTGGCTGGAGGTTACCCTGCTCCATTTGCTGCCAAGCTGTTTACAGCACTTGCCCCAATGGTGCCTCCTGCAGAATTGCAAGGGGTGATATCTTAATGTGATAGAAGAAACCAAGCTGTCATTTGTAAAGATATCAGGGAATAGATCAAAGAAGATACTACAAGAATCTGATTAATTGTCTCTGAGGATCAGGGGACATCTGTCTGCAAATCAACAAGTAGCTCTCAGGGAAAGAAAAAAGTTGTTCTGTCTGCATTGCCAAACACAAAACCAAGTCAAATCTCCCCATCCAGGAACACCATTCATCCTCACAGCTGACCATAGCAGGAGACTGGACTCATTCTTGTACTGCTTACCCTGCCTCCAGGAACCTTGGAGATTAATAGCTCACCTAGACCTCCATTGATGAAGAGGCAGTTAAGAGAAGGAGAAACACCAAACATAATGATCCCGTCTCCTTTAGCTTCAGGTACCCTGCCGGAGTGTTGGGTAATAACCTGTGTTCAATCTCTTAAAAAGCTACTCAGCAGTTGTTCTGAAATTAGAGATGAGTGGTTCTTGTAGCAGTATGGGGTGAGCTGACTGAATATATATGTTAAAAATTGACATTTTGATGTGGTGAGGACTAAAACTCATGGCTTTCATAAAGCAAAATGGCTCTTTAGCACATCAGCATTAATGATTCAATCAGTCAAGTTCTACATGAGGGACATCTCATGCCACAGTTGAGTTGAGTTTTGAAAAGGCCCTTCACAGAACAAGGCTACATAAACTGTGAAGTCTAGGATAAGGCAGGAATATAAGCACCTTCAGCTGAGTGCTTACAAGAGCTGTACCAGATGGAGCACCTCTGTGAGCATCTTCCCCTCAACACCTTCTGTGAGCTCCAGGTTTCTCGGTCCAGTCCAGTCAAGTCACTTTCTGTGTGTGGCAATCAGAGAGTGCAGCCACTCACTGTCTGCCTTGGAGTAACCTCCAGCAGAAAGTGAGGGGGAAAGTAAAGTGAGAGTCCTTGTGTTTCCTTGGAGCTGGGCTTCCTGGTGCCCTGCTCCTTAGGGTGCCTGTTGGCAAAGACAACACTTCTGCAGTCACACCTTGTGCTTGTTGGGTGCTGTCACTCCGTGGCATAGCTTTGTGAAGGAGAGTTGGTCTTCTGCTGGTAGAGATGCATGTCTACAGGACACGGTGCTTTTGCCCAGGTTGGATGTAACTGTACAAATACAGGGATGCTGCTGGGCTTTGTAAGATGCAGAGCATGGTGCAGGGGTGAGGGCAGGCAAAACAAGTTGCCTGTCTTTGCCAGGTGAGAGAAGGGCATGCTGTGAGGAATATAGGCTGTCCTAGCTAAAGAGGTCAAAAATGGCGAGGGCTCTCTTTGCCTTCTGCTGAACACTGGAAAGCACTGTGGGAAAGGGAGGAGGTTTGCTCCTGGTTTCTTTGTTTCAGCTGCTGCTACACACAGTGTTAGAGTTATTCATCCATGCGTCCTAATTATGTACTACAGGAGGAACATCATGTCTGGGAAGAGACAGTAAACTAAACAGTTGCAAACTCTGAAGCTCTAAATAGACATCCCTGTGTTCCCTCTCAAGTTCTGACAGCCCACAACCTGCAGAGCTGAATTTTGTGCCACAACCTTGTTCAAACTGAGGGTGCTGGAATTGTTCCATGCTGGAGGCCAGGCTGCTTCAGCCCTTTCATGAAGTGCTCAGTCCCTGACTAGCTTTCATCCAATTTATCACCAGGGACATCTCCCACACCTTCTATGCAGTCACACAATTGCAGAGTATAGGGGTAGAAAGGGACCTTGAAAGATCATCCAGTCCAACCCCCCTGCCAGAGCAGGATCACCTGGAGCAGGTCAAACAAGAACGTATCCAGGTGGGTTTGAATATCTCCAGGGAAGGACTCCACAACCTCTCTGGGCAGCCTGCTCCAGGGCTCCAACACCCTTGCAGAGAAAAAGTTTTCCTTCTGTTTCCATTGGCATCTCCTCCGCTCCAGCTTGCACCCACTGCCCTTGTCCTATCAGTGGGCTTCACTGAGAGGAGCCTGGCTCTGTCCTCCAAACATTGCCCTTCACATCTATAAACATGAATGAGGGCACCCCTCAGGCTCCTCTTCTTCAAGCTCAAGAGCCCAGCTCCCTCAGCCTGTCCTCACAGGGAGATGTTCCACTGCCTTCAGCAGCTTTGTGGCTCTGCACAGGACTCCTTCAAGCAGTTCCCTGAGGTCCTTCCTCGAGCTGAGGAGCCCAGAACTGGACATAGTATTCCAGTCCTATCTGCTTTACCCTTCTCTGGGATTCTGAGGACTCAGGCAAGAGGATTTGTTTCAAGTGGCAAAATCACCCCCGAATGTGTTACAGAAAACAGAACTAAAAGCGCTCCAAAATGTGAGCAAATATTTGTATCTGAGCAAACAGATCTGTCCATATATTAATGAAATTTCCATTTTGCAGCTAAGACATTTCCATATATGAAGCATTTGTCTGTTGTGCAGCTGTGGCAGAAAAGGCAGTGGCTTTAAAATGCCGCTTCATCACGAGTTAACCGCAAACCACGTCTCCTTCTGCTGTGGGTAATTAAAACCCCCAACGAGTCTGCTTTGGGTGCAGTGCAGCAATGCTAATTTTATAACCTAGCTTGTCAGGGCATTCTGACCCCCTTTTTAGGTTCTCCCAGGCAGATGCCTACATCACTGAAAACCAGAAAAATTGGAAGAAGAAATACCAGACTAGACAGTGAACTAAATATTGAATCAAAATGACCTCAGTCTGTCCAACTACAGGCAGTATTTAGGGGACATTATGGTTTTAATAAGCTCTTTGCCACCTTACTTTTTCTTATTAATAGCCTGCTGCAGACTGGAGAGTCAACCATGAATATTTAAGCTTGCTGATAACCTAGAAAATAAACCCAAGATGTGCAGAGCACTTCCATTTTTGAAGGCAGAAATCCTCTTGGCTTCAATGGGAATTCACCTGAGTTGGAAGCCTTAGGATCTGGTGCAGTTGAATTAGGTGAAATGAAAAATAAATGGCTCTAGTGAAATGAAAGAGCATTAGAGTGGGGTTTCTATGTGGAACAAGCTGTGTTGGTGCAGTTACCAGTGATAAATTTGCCATTTCCAACTCATTGATCTGTGGTGCAAAACTACCTAGCAAATCTGGGAGTAAGACCTATTCGAAACGGGTGGAGAATTCAGTCTCCTCAGAGCATGTGTACAACCGAGAATCTGACTCTACAGAGCCACATTTCTGCTGCAGTTCAGTCCAGCGAATGCTAACACGTTTCATGAGCAATCTCATTGAGTTAATCAAGGTGTAGGGAGAGCAAATGTGCCTCAGTCATCAGAACCACCATCAGAAAACAATTTCTTTGGAGAAATAATGTGACAAGTGAAAGTACTGGAGCAAAACAACTTGCTGTAGAGGTTATTGTGTATTTCATTGTGGGAGGGGGAGAACAAAAAAGGGTCATTTTGCTGCATTCTGTCTTCTTTAATTTAGTTGTTTTTTCCCCACCTGAAAAAATTATGGTATGGAAAGAACACTTTAAGCTGATGGAAGTAATGCAATAGGAGAAATAAAGAAAGGGGAAAATAAATAAGTGTAAAAGCAGGCTCTTTTCCCATGTTGATAGGATTCATCACAAAGGCAATAGCCACCTCCATTGCTTTCACTGGGCTGACATTCAGAGGGAGGAATCATGTCCTGTTCATTTGATGGCAACTCAAAGGCAGAAATCACTTCTTGCATAACTTACTGTGATGGGTTATGCCCATCCCAGTTAAGGCTCAGACCACCACACTTACCTAGATGACAATTAGTGTGCAATGAGGATAACTAATCCAGGAGTCAGGGTGAAACTGTGAGTAAACCCTGGCTGAAGAGAGCATCCTTCTGTAGCAGTTTGGGCCAGGTGCCCCCTGCTGTGCCCACATGGAAACATCTCCTGTATCCTGAGGGTCCAGCCCAGTGGTGGTACACAGGAAACTGCATATTTCATCCATAATGTCCTGCTCCCTACAAAAGCCACATGTGGGGTCTTGCACTTCCTCTTTCTTCCCTCACTGCTACTGGTAATGGGGGAAGCTGTCTCGTGGCATTTTGGGCCTGGCTTAGCCCAAGGCCAGGGGGAAGGGCAGTCTCAGATCTGGCTAGCTGAGATTAGCCTAACAGTGGAGGGGAGGGGGTCGGGGGGGGAGGGAGAAAGAGCCCTGGGGTTTTGGGGTACCCTCAGGTGGGATGGATTTTTGGGTATGCTTTGGGATCTCTTTTGTCACTGTGCTTGTGGTTCTCTGTAAAACATTCACTGCTTTTCCATTAAACCTTCCACCACTTTTGCAATCTGTTTGTCTGAGTTTCATTTTTGCCCATGATGGGGGGGGAGGGTCGGCCTCAACCCATCACACCTCCTTTGCTAACTGAGGGAGCCTCTGTAAAATCTACAATGCACTGAATTTTGGATTGTGGCTCTTTTTTCTTTTTTAAGGTATCTATTTTGTCAGAGTAGCACTTAGGGCTTTCAAGTCTGCTCCAGGAAGGCTGCAGAATTGGGTTGCTGTTTACAACACACCCCGGTGAAGAAACAGCCAGAGGGAGATGGCTCTGCAAGATCTGCTGATTAAAATCAGAGGGTGTGCTCAAGAAAACAAGTTTGTCTTTAGCATTATGCTCCAGTATGTAGAGAGAAGAAAGGATATGAATGTTTTGCCAGTATAGAACCTTGCAAACTTTCTTTTTGCTTCTAAGACTTCTTCTGCATCAGGTGAAACGTTTGTATTGTCTGTTTGGTAGCAATGTGTCTGCTCTGCTGCAGAAAGTACATCATGTCCCTGGAGGTGTTCCAAACCAGAGAGAGTTACTGACCATTGGAATGTGCTGCCCAGGGAGGTGGTGGAGTCACCGTCCCTGGAGATGTTCAAAAAAGGATTGGATGTGGCACTTGGTGCCATGGTTTAGTAGTCATGAGGTGTGGGGTTGATAGGTTGGACTTGATGATTTTTGAGGTCTCTTCCAAGCTCAGGGATTCTATGATTCTATGTACCTAAAGTCCCCTCTTCCTAGTGGACATTTTATGAATTAGCCAGCATGTCATGCCTGGAGAAATACCTAAAAATCAACAGAGTAGAACCTGTTGGGGGTGGGCAAGGCCTGTGTGTCTGTCTACTTAAAGTGTGGCATTAAAGCCTAATTCCAGATCCAGAGCTCACTTAACTCATTGTGCAGGTTCCTGGTGCTTTGTTAGGCTTTTGCTCATGCCTGTAGTCACCAAGAAAAAAAAAAATAGGCAAGATATTAAAATCATACTGTGCTTAATAGTAGGGGTGAAGCATCAAAGTAACTTGGACTGTTCTATTTTGAATGTTTGCTTTGCTAGTTCCCTTAGGATTGAAGTAGTCATACTCAGCCTCAAGGACCTGTGTGTTGAAGTGATTTTTTCAAACATTTTATAATGTTATGATAAAAATCTGTTCAGCCCTTCACATTTGCAGAAATAGAGTTCTTCCTAATGCATCAAATAAATCAAATACATTTTTTGTCCCCTTTCAAAAAGAGAAGCTCTGATTTAGAAACTCAGAGAGTTCAATAGCTGGAGTTTTCTACCACTTACACTGTGTAACATCTGAATTATTTCTTCCAGCATGCAGTATCTACTTAGTAGATCAGTCATTTCAGAGACAAACAGAAATGAGGAAGTTTTTATATGAAAGAGTGAAATCCTCTTTCTTAGCTGATTTTTTTTGAAGGGACATTTTCTCATATGCTGGCAATCTAATCTTTGGAATGGTACTCATTTGTCTTTGGAATGTAGCATGAAATGAAAGCCCTAAACACTTCTGGTCATTGAAGATCCCGTTGAACCAGTTTCCTGTTTCAGCTCAGGTAACTACATTCTGCCTTCTTTAGCTGTGTCACTCAGGAAATTACTCATTTAAAATAGCTGTCTGGTGGCACCCATGCCTCAACTTCCATAGATGGCTACATAGACCTTACTGCTCTCTACAACTACCTGAAGGAGGTTGTCACAGGTGGGGGTTGGTCTCTTTCCCAGGCAATCAGAACAGAACAAGAGGACACAGTTCAGGCTGTGCCAGGTTTAGGCTCAAGGTGAGGAGAAATTTCTTCACAGAAAGATAATTGGCCATTGGAATGTGCTGCCCAGGGAGGTGGTGGAGTCACTGTCCCTGGAGATGTTCAAAAAGGACTGGATGTGGCACTTGAAGCCATGGCTCAGTAGTTGTGAGGTGTTGGGTAATAGGTTGGACTTGATGATCTCTGAGGTCTTTTCCAACCTTACTGATTCTATGATCTGTGTGATAGGTTACAGCTTTGGATGGAATTACATGGGTTAAAGGCAAGTGACTCTTAGGTGCACTGCAAGCATGCAAGTGTGTGAGAGTGAGCTCAGCTCATCCACTGTCCTCATTGCACTGCCTTCAAAGTAGTGATATTGATGATCTGCACAGAAAAGTTCACCCGGGCCAGGTAGGTAGAACTTCTTGCACACTTACTGCATCTTCTTACTGTAAGCTGCTAGGCACTGGGGCTCCTTGAGCTAAGAAAAGTGGAGGGGCACTCAAACTCTGGGATCCCATGCATCACTCTCACATGTGCTGCAGCCACCCAGCCTCTTTGTAACAGCTTGCTAGTTTGTCACTAGCGTGGGCTGTAGATACTCCTCAGTGGAAGGGAGATTAAGTAGATCGTTCTCATTACCAAGACAGTATTTTTACAAGTAGCCAGGATGGATCTGTCCTGCCTCTTGCAGTTCAGCCACTGAGCTTGAAAACCAGTGGAAGTTTTCAGGCTCAGAAGTAGCTTTGTAGCCATGAGGAGAACGTTGGTTCTTCTCCTGAGTGTCATCAAAATCTCGACACTGGTCAGAGGTGTGGCCAGGCATGTGTTTTACTTGCTTATATGGCCACTTATGGGGACTGAATTCCAACGAAGAGGTATTTTGCAAAGGTTATTCTAGGTTCCAGGTGGTACTGCAGTGTGGGAGAGATGTTTATGTATTGGTAATGGTTTATGCAGGGGAAAAAAATGTGGAAATTCTTTATGGTTATGAGACTGAGTGCTTGCTCTGGCTTGCTTTTGTTTTTCTCTTTACCAAAGACTGAGTAAAGACTGTGCCAGTCCCCATGGAAAGTAAGTTGAGCAGTGTGGCAGGATAGCTTCTTTTTTTCCCCTGCCAAATATTCTTCTGTCCCTTTCTACAACAGCTGTCCTGTCCACCTCTTGTGACAGCCCTAGCTCAGGACGCCTATCAATCTGTCCAGGATGAATTAAATGCAAGGAAAAAGCCTGTGCCTGCCACAAGAGACTTTTGGTTTGTGTCTGTTAGAACCCAGGCAGAATGTGAATCCCACAGTTAATGGAAGCTGCTTTTTGGGATTAGGCTTTCATTGCCAGCTAAGGCCTTCCTTTGTCCTCCCCCTTTGCTTGTTTTGTTTTGCACCCTGGGCAGGGCCAGCACAGAGTTTTTCAATTCTTTGTGTAAACTGCGTGGGAAAGCAGAGATTTAATTTGTGCCTCAGAATTCTTCTTCGATTTTCTCATCAAAATCCTGTTCTCCTCCCAATTTTATAGAGCTCAAAGCTGATGTGGTTTGTGAGACCTGTGCTGGTAGCAGCAATGACTCCCTCAACAGTCCCATTAATCATATATATAGGCTGGGCAGTCAGACAGCATGGTAATGCCTAGCTGTTCCTGAGGCCTCCATTTGGAGACGACTGAGCCATCTGTTTTGATTTGAAGAGAGCTGTGATTTACCTTTCAATCTCCTCCCCCCCATCTTTCCTCAGCAGACTTTGTGAGGTTGTAGTCATTACTGAACAAGATGAAAGAAAGTTGCATATGTAGATGGAGGGTGGTAGGTGACAGAGAATACAAGAATCTGATCAATAAGGCAAGAAGGCCAATGACATCCTGGCCTGCATCAGGAATAGTGTGGCCAGCAGGAGCAGGGAAGTCATTGTGCCCTGGACTCAGCACTGGTCAGGCCACACCTGAGTCCTGTGTCCAGTTTGGGCCCCTCAGTTTAAGAAGGACATTGAGACTCTTGAATGTGTCCAGAGAAGGGCAACAAGGCTGAGGAGGGGTTTAGAGCACAGCCCTATGAGGAGAGGCTGAGGAGCTGGGGTTGCTTAGCCTGGAGAAGAGGAGGTTCAGAGGAGACCTTCTTGCTCTCTACAGCTCCCTGAAGGGAGGTTGTAGCCAGGTGGGGGTTGGTCTCTTCTCCCCGGTGGCCAGCACCAGAACAAGAGGGCACAGTCTCATGCTTCACCAGGGGAGGTTAGGCTGGATGTTAGGACGAAGTTCTTCACAGAAAGAGAGATTGCCATTGGAATTAGCTGCCAGGAAGAGGTGGAGTCACCATCACTGGAGGTATTTAGCAAAGAGACTGGATGAGGTGCTTGGCGCCATGGTTTAGTTGATTAGATGGTGTGAATGATAGGTTGGACTCGGTGATCTCAAAGGTGTTTTCCAACCTGGTCTATTCTATTCTATTCTACTATTCTATTCTATTCTATTCTATTCTATTCTATTATTCTATTCTATTCTATCTATTCTGTCCTGTCCTGTCCTTTCCTGTCCTGTCCTGTCCTATTGCTATCCTCTCCTATCCTGTCCTATGCTATCCATCCTATCCTATCCTATCCTATCCTATCCTATCCTATCCTATCCTATCCTCCTATCCTACCTAGAATTTCTGATAAACTAATGTCTGTCTCACTGATTTGACTGCATGTGGGGGGGGTGTCTTTTAGATCCCCATGTGATATATAGCTTACAAATGTAAACAGACTTAAACACAAAATTAGATAAGAAGGAAGCACTCCACTCTGGCTTGTCCAGCTGCTACACAAAGAACTTATCTCTGTTAATGCTGTAGGTTGTCCTGGAACTAGTAACAGCTTCGTTATGGGATGTTAAATAAACGAACTGCTGTGTTAAATCCATTATTATATCTTCTTGCTCCAATCAGCCAAGTGAAATTGGTCACTTGTTAGTCCATTTGCTGAATCAGTTTCAACACTGAACTGCCTCACTGTAAGAAAAAATAAATTGCAGTAGCTCCATCGAGGAAATTCTTCCAGGGGTAAAGTACATCCAGCCTGGGAAATGTAATTCAGTTGACATTGCTGCTCTGTGACTCTCGTGGAATAGTGGGAGACACCACACTTCATTGCATTGGATGTGATTTTCATGAGTGCTGAATTGAATCTAGCTGAAGAGAGTTATCTATAGTATAATCAAATTTCCAGAGTTCCTGTTTCTCTCTTGTCTACATTACTCTGTATAAATGCCAGGCTAAAGGTTTAGACGGTTTTTTTGGTAAGCCAAATGGAGACATGAAATTAGGAAAGAATTAGGGAATAATTCTGTGTCCATCAAAGCTTGTATGAGCAAAACCTACTTTCAGTTTTCCACTGAAGGAGAGAGAGTGTTTTTGAGACATGAAGAAAAGGGTCTGGCCAAACTGAGAGGTAACTCCTTATTTTGTCTTTCTTTTCCCTATTAGAATGCATCCCTTTTGAATATAGATCAAACATGCAGCTGAAGGGCTGACCAAACTGAGCCACAATGTAAAATCCAAAATACACTGTAAACATTATATAGAGTGCCTTACAGGCTTCCTGCTTTCCATCACTTTTTGTTACCCTGTCAGCTGTATTGAAATAGATGAGAATCTTGACCTACTAAATGTGGTGAAAAGTGATTTGATAAACACCTAATTTATCTGATGGAGTCATAAAGGCTTTGTCAGTCTTTACCCCACTGAGTTGTCTTACACTGTGAGCAGTCATATTGATTTCAATTGTCTAGTAATGATGAAGAGTAAAGCTCAGTGTAGGAGCAGGTGGCTGAAAACACCAGCCAAGGATAAATTAATCCATAAAACATCATTAATAGAAGGAATATAGAGTGGCCATATGTATTCATAACACAGTTTGAAAGGACATTTTATTCAGAACAGATGAGTATTTATCTGGCAATCATAGATTCATAGAATTATTTGGGTTGGAAGGGACCTTAGAGATCATCTAGTTCCAAGCCCCATGCCACAGGCACAGGCACCTTCCACTAGCCCAGGTTGCTCAAGGCCTCATCCAACCTGGCCTTAACACTTCCAGCATGGGAGCATCCACAACCTCCCTGGGCAACCTGATCTGTAAAGAATTTCTTCCTAGTCTCCAGTCCAAATCTGCCCACCTCAAGCTTCAATCCATTCCCCCTCATCCCTGTCACTACAAGAACTTCTAAAAACTCCCTTCCCAGCTTTTTTGTAGTACTTTCTTCAGGTACTGGCAAGCCACTCTAAGGTCTCCCCAGGGCATTCTTTTCTCCAGGCTGAACAACCCCAATTCTCTCAGCCTGTCCCTATAGAGGAGGCTCTCCAGCTTTCTGATCATCTTAGTGGCCCTCCTTTGGACCTGCTCCAGCAGCTCCATGTCTTTCTTTGCTTGGGGGCCCCAGAGCTGGACACAGTACTCCAGGTGGGGTTTCAGCAGAGACAACTGTTGCAGTGTTCCACCACCCTCATGGTAAAGAGCTTGTTCCTGACATCCAATCTAAATCTGCTTTAATTTAAAACCATTTGAAATAAATTATGCTTGTTGAGGAACTTAAGCACAGAAGCAACCCAGGAATACAAAGTCTAATTCCAGTCTTCTGTCCTTGCTATCAAAGAGAAGGGCAATGAGGCTGGGGAGAGGCCTCGAGCACAAGCCTGTGAAGAGAGGCTGAGGGAGCTGGGATGTTTAGCCTGGAGAAGAGGAGGCTCAGGGAAGACCTTATGCTGTCTACAACTACCTGAAGGGAGGTTGTAGCCAGGTGGGGTTGTTCTCTTCTCCCAGGCAACCAGCACCAGAACAAGAGGACACAGTCTCAAGCTGTGCCAGGGGAAGTTTAGGCTGGAGGTGGGAGAAAGTTCTTCATAGAGAGAGTTATTAACCACTGGAATGTGCTGCCCAGGGATGTGGTGGAGTCACCATCCCTGGAGCTGTTCAAGGGGGCGTTGGACATGGCACTTGGTGCCATGGTTAGTAGTCATGAGGTGTTGGGTGACAGGTGGACTTGATGAACTTTGAGGTCTCTTCCAACCTTACTGATTTTGTGATTCTATGAAGTATCTTGGCACATTATGTGATATTGGGAATGCTGCCCAAAGGTAGGTGGCAGAAGCTTGCATAGCACAGAGCATCTTTACTCTAGAGTACATAGAAGAGCATGAGCTTTAAATATGTTTGGAGTGTTGTTAGTTTGTTTTTACAGTATAGAGGCAGATAGAAGAAGGAAAAAAATAAACCCCCAAACTGACATTCCTGGAAGTTGATTGAGGAGGGAGCGTGGAATGTATTTTAGTAAAGTGCATTGCATCAGCCAGGACTAGATGGTCTCTTTCTAATCCCATTTAGGGACTATAAACAAGAAGCATACATTGATAAATTGCTTTTTTCAAGCATTGAAATAAGCAGAAGATTTCAGTTTTGAGCCAGGCAGCCACAATGTGACTGGGTTGTCATGTTGTTAAATTAAAACCTCATCTTTTTTGTGTACCACCAGTAAAATACACTAATAGGAGGAACCGTGGTGATTTATGGACACAGACGTTATTTCCTCTTCAGAATCAGCTGCTAATGAATGTGTCATCTAAAAAGGATGGAGATTAGAGATGTTTATTGATCTTAATAATCAGCTGTTGCATGAATTCCTGCAATTGTTCCAAGGTGCCGCTGTGAG
>CM037647.1:3863775-3916599 GCA_015227895.2 Colaptes auratus | reverse complement strand
GAGGCACAGGTCAGTGGAGTTTTAATGCTAGTTTTGCAGACAGGGTTTGCCCTTTTTGTCTGTGTTTTTGTGGAGTGTCAGTCAGTGCTGCCACTGGTGGTGAGGGTGAGACAGACAGGACAGTCTGGTGATCAAGCGCCTAGAAACTACAGCATTCCTTCAACACCTCCCTGCATGTGGTAGAGTCCTCTGCATGGCTAAAGAAACAAATGCCACCTCTGTACAGCTCTGGATGGTGGCCAACAGTGGCAGAAACTTCAGCTAAAGGAGTTCCTTACTGTATCTGTCTGTACAAAAGATAACTTGGGCGATGAGCAGGGAAGACAGAAGGTTTGAAGCAGGAAAAGGAGGAGGGATTGAAGCAGTGTGTTCCCAATTAGAGGCAGCTCAAGGCAAGTGCAGTGTTTTCCCAAGAGCTGCAGGAGGGCTTTTGGCAGTGATGGGGCATCACCTAAAATAGGAGTGTGAAGTGGTTGCACATCTTTGCTCCCCTGGCTCATGGCAGCTCCTGTCTCAGTGGTACATAGCCATAGAATCCTAGCATGGTTTGGGTTGGAAGGGACCTGTGAATGTCTAGTCCAACCTCCCTGCAGTCAGAGGTGACATCCTCCACTAGATCAGGTTACTCAGAGCCTTGTCAACCCTGACCTTGAATATGTCCAGGCAGGGCACCCCCTTGGGCAACCTGTTGCAGTGTCCTGCTACCCTCATGGTGCAGAACTTGCTCCTAGCATCCAGTCTAGGGATGCTCCCTCACTGGAGGTGTTGAAGGCCAGGTTGGATGAGGCCTTGAGCAGCCAGGTCTAGTAGAAGGTGCATCTGCCCATGGCAGGGGGGTTGCAACTGGATGATATTTAAGGCTCCTTCCAACCTCAACCCTTCTGCATGCTGCTTCATGTGCTTCTCTCTTCAATTGCTGCTTTGGGAATATATTGTCTTCTGCAGTCTTTGGAGTGAAACTCCTTACAGTCTGTATTCCTTTAGACCATAGAGAGGGAGAAAAAATATAGACTTGTATTTCCACGTGCTAATTCTTTGATTCCTGAGCTGGATCAGTCTTAAGTGTGTAGCTATCAAAGACATTTCAGTTGAGGGGCATGGCTTTTAAAAAAATGAGCAAATAAAACTGAAAGCAGAGAAAGAGATTTTTCAGTGAGTACAGTAAGCTAAATGTCAAAACTCCCTACCTTTCTCTGGCTAAGGTCTTTTGTAAAATACAAAGCAAGGTTTATTTTGGGGAACAACCAGCTGTGCAGCTGTGGGCATAAGGCTTTGCATGAGATTCTCTCTAAAGCCTCCCATTTCGAGGTGAGGCAAAGCCAGTGTAGTGTGAGATAGGAGGGGTGAAGTGAATGATGCCTGGCTGATTACAGAAAAGGGTGGTTGTGGTTGATATGACACTCCTGAGGGTGTGACAGACCCAGCTGCTCCAGGTGGCTGAGGTTACCCTGCTCCATTTGCTGCCAAGCTGTTTACAGCACTTGCCCCAATGGTGCCTCCTGCAGAATTGCAAGGGGTGATATCTTAATGTGATAGAAGAAACCAAGCTGTCATTTGTAAAGATATCAGGGAATAGATCAAAGAAGATCTACTACAAGAATCTGATTAAATTGTCTCTGAGGATCAAGGGACATCTGTCTGCAAATCACAAGTAGCTCTCAGGGAAAGAAAAAAGTTGTTCTGTCTTGCATTGCCAAACACAAAACCAAGTCAAATCTCCCCCCAGGAACCATTCATCCTCACAGCTGACCATAGCAGGAGACTGGACTCATTCTTGTACTGCTTACCCTGCCTCCAGGAACCTTGGAGATTAATAGCTCACCTAGACCTCCATTGATAAGAGGCAGTTAAGAGAAGGAGAAACAACCCAACATAATGATCCCGTCTCCTTTAGCTTCAGGTACCCTGCCGGAGTGTTGGGTAATAACCTGTGTTCAATCTCTTAAAAAGCTACTCAGCAGTTGTTCTGAAATTAGAGATGAGTGGTTCTTGTAGCAGTATGGGGTGAGCTGACTGAATATATATGTTAAAAATTGACATTTTGATGTGGTGAGGACTAAAACTCATGGCTTTCATAAAGCAAAATGGCTCTTTAGCACATCAGAATTTAATGATTCAATCAGTCAAGTTCTACATGAGGGACATCTCATGCCACAGTTGAGTTGAGTTTTGAAAAGGCCCTTCACAGAACAAGGCTACATAAACTGTGAAGTCTAGGATAAGGCAGGAATATAAGCACCCTTCAGCTGAGTGCTTACAAGAGCTGTACCAGATGGAGCACCTCTGTGAGCATCCTTCCCCTCAACACCTTCTGTGAGCTCCCAGGTTTCTCTGGTCCAGTCCAGTCAAGTCACTTTCTGTGTGTGGCAATCAGAGAGTGCAGCCACTCACTGTCTGCCTGGAGTAACCTCCAGCAGAAAGTGAGGGGGAAAGTAAAGTGAGAGTCCTTGTGTTTCCTTGGAGCTGGGCTTCCTGTGTGCCCTGCTCCTTAGGGTGCCTGTTGCAAAGACACACTTCTGCAGTCACACTTTGTGCTTGTTGGTGCTGTCACTCCGTGGCATAGCTTTGTGAAGGAGAGTTGGTCTTCTGCTGGTAGAGATGCATGTCTACAGGACACGGTGCTTTTGCCCAGGTTGGATGTAACTGTACAAATACAGGGATGCTGCTGGGCTTTGTAAGATGCAGAGCATGGTGCAGGGGTGAGGGCAGGCAAAACAAGTTGCCTGTCTTTGCCAGGTGAGAGAAGGGCATGCTGTGAGGAATATAGGCTGTCCTAGCTAAAGAGGTCAAAAATGGCGAGGGCTCTCTTTGCCTTCTGCTGAACACCTGGAAAGCACTGTGGGAAAGGGAGGGAGGTTTGCTCCTGGTTTCTTTGTTTCAGCTGCTGCTACACACAGTGTTAGAGTTTATTCATCCATGCGTCCTAATTATGTACTACAGGAGGAACATCATGTCTGGGAAGAGACAGGTAAACTAAACAGTTGCAAACTCTGAAGCTCTAAATAGACATCCCTGTGTTCCCTCTCAAGTTCTGACAGCCCACAACCTGCAGAGCTGAATTTTGTGCCACAACCTTGTTCAAACTGAGGTGCTGGAATTTGTTCCATGCTGGAGGCCAGGCTGCTTCAGCCCTTTCATGAAGTGCTCAGTCCCTGACTTAGCTTTCATCCAATTTATCACCAGGGACATCTCCCACACCTTCTATGCAGTCACACAATTGCAGAGTATTAGGGGTAGAAAGGGACCTTGAAAGATCATCCAGTCCAACCCCCCTGCCAGAGCAGGATCACCTGGAGCAGGTCACACAAGAACGTATCCAGGTGGGTTTTGAATATCTCCAGGGAAGGAGACTCCACAACCTCTCTGGGCAGCCTGCTCCAGGGCTCCACACCCTTGCAGAGAAAAAGTTTTCCCTTCTGTTTCCATGGCATCTCCTCCGCTCCAGCTTGCACCCACTGCCCCTTGTCCTATCAGTGGGCTTCACTGAGAGGAGCCTGGCTCTGTCCTCCAAACATTGCCCTTCACATCCTTATCAACATGAATGAGGGCACCCCTCAGGCTCCTCTTCTTCAAGCTCAAGAGCCCCAGCTCCCTCAGCCTGTCCTCACAGGGAGATGTTCCACTGCCTTCAGCAGCTTTGTGGCTCTGCACAGGACTCCTTCAAGCAGTTCCCTGAGGTCCTTCCTCGAGCTGAGGAGCCCAGAACTGGACATAGTATTCCAGTCCTATCTGCTTTACCCTTCTCTGGGATTCTGAGGACTCAGGCAAGAGGATTTGTTTCAAGTGGCAAAATCACCCCCGAATGTGTTACAGAAAACAGAACTACAAAGCGCTCCAAAATGTGAGCAAATATTTGTATCTGAGCAAACAGATCTGTCCATATATTAATGAAATTTCCATTTTGCAGCTAAGACATTTCCATATATGAAGCATTTCTTGTGCTGTGAGCTGTGCAGAAAAGGCAGTGGCTTTAAAATGCCTGCTTCATCACGAGTTAACCGCAAACCACGTCTCCTTCTGCTGTGGGTAATTAAAACCCCCCAACGAGTCTGCTTTGGGTGCAGTGCAGCAATGCTAATTTTATAACCTAGCTTGTCAGGGCATTCTGACCCCCTTTTTAGGTTCTCCCAGGCAGATGCCTACATCACTGAAAAACCAGAAAAATTGGAAGAAGAAATACCAGACTAGACAGTGAACTAAATATTGAATCAAAATGACCTCAGTCTGTCCAACTACAGGCAGTATTTAGGGGACATTATGAGTTTAATAAGCTCTTTGCCACCTTACTTTTTCTTATTAATAGCCTGCTGCAGACTGGAGAGTCAACCATGAATATTTAAGCTTGCTGATAACCTAGAATATAACCCAAGATGTGCAGAGCACTTCCATTTTTGAAGGCAGAAATCCTCTTGGCTTCAATGGGAATTTCACCTGAGTTGGAAGCCTTAGGATCTGGTGCAGTTGAATTAGGTGAAATGAAAAATAATGGCTCTAGTGAAATGAAAGAGCATTTAGAGTGGGGTTTCTATGTGGAACAAGCTGTGTTGGTTGCAGTTACCAGTGATAAATTTGCCATTTCCAACTCATTGATCTGTGGTGCAAACCTACCTAGCAAATCTGGGAGTAAGACCCTATTCGAACCGGGTGGAGAATTCAGTCTCCTCAGAGCATGTGTACAACCGAGAATCTGACTCTACAGAGCCACATTTCTGCTGCAGTTCAGTCCAGCGAATGCTAACACGTTTCATGAGCAATCTCATTGAAGTTAATCAAGGTGTAGGGAGAGCAAATGTGCCTCAGTCATCAGAACCACCATCAGAAAACAATTTCTTTGGAGAAATAATGTGACAAGTGAAAGTACTGGAGCAAAACAACTTGCTGTAGAGGTTATTGTGTATTTCATTGTGGGAGGGGGAGAACAAAAAGGGTCATTTTTGCTGCATTCTGTCTTCTTAATTTAGTTGTTTTTTCCCCACCTGAAAATTATGGTATGGAAAGAACACTTTAAGCTGATGGAAGTAATGCAATAGAGAAATAAAGAAAGGGGAAAATAAATAAGTGTAATAAGCAGGCTCTTTTCCCATGTTGATAGGATTCATCACAAAGGCAATAGCCACCTCCATTTGCTTTCACTGGGCTGACATTCAGAGGGAGGAATCATGTCCCTGTTCATTTGATGGCAACTCAAAGGCAGCAGAAATCACTTTCTTGCATAACTTACTGTGATGGGTTATGCCATCCCAGTTAAGGCTCAGACCACCACACTTACCTAGATGACAATTAGTGTGCAATGAGGATAACTAATCCAGGAGTCAGGGTGAAACTGTGAGTAAAACCCTGGCTGAAGAGAGCATCCTTCTGTAGCAGTTTGGGCCAGGTGCCCCCTGCTGTGCCCACATGAGAAACATCTCCTGTATCCTGAGGGTCCAGCCCAGTGGGGGTACACAGGAAACTGCATATTTCATCCCATAATGTCCTGCTCCCTACAAAGCCACATGTGGGGTCTTGCACTTCCTCTTTCTTCCCTCACTGCTACCTGGTAATGGGGAAGCTGTCTCGTGGCATTTTGGGCCTGGCTTAGCCCAAGGCCAGGGGGAAGGGCAGTCTCAGATCTGGCTAGCTGAGATTAGCCTAACAGTGGAGGGGAGGGGGTCGGGGGAGGGGAGAAAGAGCCCTGGGGTTTTGGGTGTACCCTCAGGTGGGGATGGATGCTTTTGGGTATGCTTTGGGATCTCTTTTGTCACTGTGCTTGTGGTTCTCTGTAAAACATTCACTGCTTTTCCATTTAAACCTTCCACCACTTTTGCAATCTGTTTGTCTGAGTTTCATTTTTGCCCATGATGGGGTGGGAGGGTCGGCCTCAACCCATCACACCTCCTTTGCTAACTGAGGGAGCCTCTGTAAAATCTACAATTGCACTGAATTTTGGATTGTGGCTCTTTTTTCTTTTTTAAGGTATCTATTTTTGTCAGAGTAGCACTTAGGGCTTTCAAGTCTGCTCCAGGAAGGCTGCAGAATTGGGTTGCTGTTTTACAACACCCCGGTGAAGAAACAGCCAGAGGGAGATGGGCTCTGCAAGATCTGCTGAATTAAAATCAGAGGGTGTGCTCAAGAAAACAAGTTTGTCTTTAGCATTATGCTCCAGTATGTAGACAGAGAAGAAATGATATTGAATGTTTTGCCAGTATAGAACCTTGCAAACTTTCTTTTTGCCTTCTAAGACGACTTCTGCATCAGGTGAAACGTTTGTATTGTCTGTTTGGTAGCAATGTGTCTGCTCTGCTGCAGAAAGTACATCATGTCCCTGGAGGTGTTCCAAACCAGAGAGAGTTACTGACCATTGGAATGTGCTGCCCAGGGAGGTGGTGGAGTCACCGTCCCTGGAGATGTTCAAAAAAGGATTGGATGTGGCACTTGGTGCCATGGTTTAGTAGTCATGAGGTGTTGGTTGATAGGTTGGACTTGATGATTTTTGAGGTCTCTTCCAAGCTCAGGGATTCTATGATTCTATGTACCTAAAGTCCCCTCTTCCTAGTGGACATTTTTATGAATTAGCCAGCATGTCATGCCTGGAGAATACCTAAAAATCAACAGAGTAGAACCTGTTGGGGGTGGGCAAGGCCTGTGTGTCTGTCTACTATAAGTGTGGCATTAAAGCCTAATTCCAGATCCAGAGCTCACTTAACTCATTGTGCAGGTTCCTGTTGCTTTTGTTAGGCTTTTGCTCATGCCTGTAGTCACCAGAGGGAAAAAAAATAGGCAAGATATTAAAATCATACTGTGCTTAATAGTAGGGGTGAAGCATCAAAGTAACTTGGACTGTTCTATTTTGAATGTTTGCTTTGCTAGTTCCCTTAGGATTGAAGTAGTCATACTCAGCCTCAAGGACCTGTGTGTTGAAGTGATTTTTTCAAACATTTTATAATGTTATGATAAAATCTGTTCAGCCCTTCACATTTGCAGAAATAGAGTTCTTCCTAATACATCAAATAAATCAATACATTTTTTGTCCCCCTTTCAAAAAGAGAAGCTCTGATTTAGAAACTCAGAGAGTTCAATAGCTGGAGTTTTCTACCACTTACACTGTGTAACATCTGAATTATTTCTTCCAGCATGCAGTATCTACTTAGTAGATCAGTCATTTCAGAGACAACAGAAATGAGGAAGTTTTTATATGAAAGAGTGAAATCCTCTTTCTTAGCTGATTTTTTTTGAAGGGACATTTTCTCATATGCTGGCAATCTAATCTTTGGAATGGTACTCATTTGTCTTTGGAATGTAGCATGAAATGAAAGCCCTAACACTTCTGGTCATTGAAGATCCCGTTGAACCAGTTTCCTGTTTCAGCTCAGGTAACTACATTCTGCCTTCTTTAGCTGTGTCACTCAGGAAATTACTCATTTAAAATAGCTGTCTGGTGGCACCCATGCCTCAACTTCCATAGATGGCTACATAGACCTTACTGCTCTCTACAACTACCTGAAGGGAGGTTGTACACAGGTGGGGGTTGGTCTCTTCTCCCAGGCAATCAGCAACAGAACAGAGACACAGTCTCAGGCTGTGCCAGGTTTAGGCTCAAGGTGAGGAGAAATTTCTTCACAGAAAGAATAATTGCCATTGGAATGTGCTGCCCAGGGAGGTGGTGGAGTCACTGTCCCTGGAGATGTTCAAAAAAGGACTGGATGTGGCACTTGAAGCCATGGCTCAGTTAGTTGTGAGGTGTTGGGTAATAGGTTGGACTTGATGATCTCTGAGGTCTTTTCCAACCTTACTGATTCTATGATCTGTGTGATAGGTTACAGCTTGGATGGTAATTACATGGGTTTAAAGGCAAGTGACTCTTAGGTGCACTGCAAGCATGCAAGTTTGAGAGTGAGCTCAGCTCATCCACTGTCCTCATTGCACTGCCTTCAAAGTAGTGATATTGATGATCTGCACAGAAAAGTTCACCAGGGCCAGGTAGAACTTCTTGCACACTTACTGCATCTTCTTACTGTAAGCTGCTAGGCACTGGGGCTCCTTGAGCTAAGAAAAGTGGAGGGGCACTCAAACTCTGGGATCCCATGCATCACTCTCACATGTGCTGCAGCCACCCAGCCTCTTTGTAACAGCTTGCTAGTTTGTCACTAGCGTGGGCTGTAGATACTCCTCAGTGGAAGGGAGATTAAGTAGATCGTTCTCATTACCAAGACAGTATTTTTACAAGTAGCCAGGATGGATCTGTCCTGCTCTTGCAGTTCAGCCACTGAGCTTGAAAACCAGTGGAAGTTTTCAGGCTCAGAAGTAGCTTTGTAGCCATGAGGAGAACGTTGGTTCTTCTCCTGAGTGTCATCAAAATCTCGACACTGGTCAGAAGGTGTGGCCAGTGCATGTGTTTTACTTGCTTATATGGCCACTTATGGGGACTGAATTCCAACGAAGAGGTATTTTGCAAAGGTTATTCTAGGTTCCAGGTGGTACTGCAGTGTGGGAGAGATGTTTATGTATTGGTAATGGTTTATGCAGGGGAAAAAAATGTGGAAATTCTTTATGGTTATGAGACTGAGTGCTTGCTCTGGCTTGCTTTTGTTTTTCTCTTTACCAAAGACTGAGTAAAGACTGTGCCAGTCCCCATGGAAAGTAAGTTGAGAGCAGTGTGGCAGGATAGCTTCTTTTTTTTCCCCTGCCAAATATTCTTCTGTCCCTTTCTACAACAGCTGTCCTGTCCACCTCTTGTGACAGCCCTAGCTCAGGAACGCCTATCAATCTGTCCAGGATGAATTAAATGCAAGGAAAAAGCCCTGTGCCTGCCACAAGAGACTTTTGGTTTGTGTCTGTTAGAACCCAGGCAGAATGTGAATCCCACAGTTAATGGAAGCTGCTTTTTGGGATTAGGCTTTCATTGCCACTAAGGCCTTCCTTTGTCCTCCCCCTTTGCTTGTTTGTTTTTGCACCCTGGGCAGGGCCAGCACAGAGTTTTTCAATTCTTTGTGTAAAACTGCGTGGGGAAAGCAGAGATTTAATTTGTGCCTCAGAATTCTTCTTCGATTTTCTCATCAAAATCCTGTTTCTCCTCCCAACTTTTATAGAGCTCAAAGCTGATGTGGTTTGTGAGACCTGTGCTGGTAGCAGCAATGACTCCCTCAACAGTCCCATTAATCATATATATAGGCTGGGCAGTCAGATACAGCATGGTAATGCCTAGCTGTTCCTGAGGCCTCCATTTGGAGACGACTGAGCCATCTGTTTTGATTTGAAGAGAGCTGTGATTTACCTTTCAATCTCCCTCCCCCCCATCTTTCCTCAGCAGACTTTGTGATTGTAGTCATTACTGAACAAGATGAAAGAAAGTTGCATATGTAGATGGAGGGTGGTAGGTGACAGAGAATACAAGAATCTGATCAATAAGGCCAAGAAGGCCAATGACATCCTGGCCTGCATCAGGAATAGTGTGGCCAGCAGGAGCAGGGAAGTCATTGTGCCCCTGGACTCAGCACTGGTCAGGCCACACCTTGAGTCCTGTGTCCAGTTCTGGGCCCCTCAGTTTAAGAAGGACATTGAGACTCTTGAATGTGTCCAGAGAAGGGCAACAAGGCTGAGGAGGGGTT
This sequence comes from Colaptes auratus, assembly GCA_015227895.2. Lineage (NCBI taxonomy): Eukaryota > Metazoa > Chordata > Aves > Piciformes > Picidae > Colaptes > Colaptes auratus. Next base: position 3,907,012 of record CM037647.1, on the reverse strand, counting down.
TAGAGCACAAGCCCTATGAGGAGAGGCTGAGGGAGCTGGGGTTGCTTAGCCTGGAGAAGAGGAGGTTCAGAGGAGACCTTCTTGCTCTCTACAGCTCCCTGAAGGGAGGTTGTAGCCAGGTGGGGGTTGGTCTCTTCTCCCCGGTGGCCAGCACCAGAACAAGAGGGCACAGTCTCATGCTTCACCAGGGGAGGTTTAGGCTGGATGTTAGGACGAAGTTCTTCACAGAAAGAGAGATTGCCATTGGAATTAGCTGCCAGGAAGAGGTGGAGTCACCATCACTGGAGGTATTTAGCAAGAGACTGGATGAGGTGCTTGGCGCCATGGTTTAGTTGATTAGATGGTGTTGAATGATAGGTTGGACTCGGTGATCTCAAAGGTGTTTTCCAACCTGGTCTATTCTATTCTATTCTATTCTATTCTATTCTATTCTATTCTATTCTATTCTATTCTATTCTATTCTATTCTATTCTGTCCTGTCCTGTCCTGTCCTGTCCTGTCCTGTCCTATGCTATCCTCTCCTATCCTGTCCTATGCTATCCTATCCTATCCTATCCTATCCTATCCTATCCTATCCTATCCTATCCTATCCTATCCTATCCTACCTAGAATTTCCTGATAAACTAATGTCTGTCTCACTGATTTGACTGCATGTGGGGGGGGTGTCTTTTTAGATCCCCATGTGATATATAGCTTACAAATGTAAACAGACTTAAACACAAAATTAGATGAGAAGGAAGCACTCCACTCCTGGCTTGTCCAGCTGCTACACAAAGACATTATCTCTGTTAATGCTGTAGGTTGTCCTGGAACTAGTAACAGCTTCGTTACGGGATGTTAAATAAACGAACTGCTGTGTTAAATCCATTATTATATCTTCTTGCTCCAATCAGCCAAGTGAAATTGGTCACTTGTTAGTCCATTTGCTGAATCAGTTTCAACACTGAACTGCCTCACTGTAAGAAAAAATAAATTGCAGTAGCTCCATCGGAGGAAATTCTTCCAGGGGTAAAGTACATCCAGCCTGGGAAATGTAATTCAGTTGACATTGCTGCTCTGTTGACTCTCGTGGAATAGTGGGAGACACCACACTTCATTGCATTGGATGTGATTTTTCATGAGTGCTGAATTGAATCTAGCTGAAGAGAGTTATCTATAGTATAATCACATTTCCAGAGTTCCTGTTTCTCTCTTGTCTACATTACTCTGTATTAAATGCCAGGCTAAAGGTTATAGACAGGTTTTTTTGTAAGCCAAATGGAGACATGAAATTAGGAAGAATTAGGGAATAATTCTGTGTCCACCAAAGCTTGTATGAGCAAAACCTACTTTCAGTTTTCCACTGAAGGAGAGAGAGTGTTTTTGAGACATGAAGAAAAGGGTCTGGCCAAACTGAGAGGTAACTCCTTAATTTTGTCTTTCTTTTCCCTATTAGAATGCATCCCTTTTGAATATAGATCAAACATGCAGCTGAAGGGCTGACCATAACTGAGCCACAATGTAAAATCCAAAATACACTGTAAACATTATATAAGTGCCTTACAGCTTCCTGCTTTCCATCACCTTTTGTTTACCCTGTCAGCTGTATTGAAATAGATGAGAATCTTGACCTACTAAATGTGGTGAAAAGTGATTTGATAAACACCTAATTTATCTGATGGAGTCATAAAAGGCTTTGTCAGTCTTTACCCCACTGAGTTGTCTTACACTGTGAGCAGTCATATTGATTTCAATTGTCTAGTAATGATGAAGAGTAAAGCTCAGTGTAGGAGCAGGTGGCTGAAACACCAGCCAAGGATAATTAATCCATAAAACATCATTAATAGAAGGAATATAGAGTGGCCATATGTATTCATAACACCAGTTTGAAAGGAACATTTTATTCAGAACAGATGAGTAATTTATCTGGCAATCATAGATTCATAGAATTATTTGGGTTGGAAGGGACCTTAGAGATCATCTAGTTCCAAGCCCCATGCCACAGGCACAGGCACCTTCCACTAGCCCAGGTTGCTCAAGGCCTCATCCAACCTGGCCTTAACACTTCCAGCATGGGAGCATCCACAACCTCCCTGGGCAACCTGATCTGTAAAGAATTTCTTCCTAGTCTCCAGTCCAAATCTGCCCACCTCAAGCTTCAATCCATTCCCCCTCATCCCTGTCACTACAAGAACTTCTAAAAACTCCCTTCCCAGCTTTTTTGTAGTACTTTCTTCAGGTACTGGCAAGCCACTCTAAGGTCTCCCCAGGGCATTCTTTTCTCCAGGCTGAACAACCCCAATTCTCTCAGCCTGTCCCTATAGAGGAGGCTCTCCAGCTTTCTGATCATCTTAGTGGCCCTCCTTTGGACCTGCTCCAGCAGCTCCATGTCTTTCTTATGCTTGGGGGCCCCAGAGCTGGACACAGTACTCCAGGTGGGGTTTCAGCAGAGACAACCTGTTGCAGTGTTCCACCACCCTCATGGTAAAGAGCTTGTTCCTGACATCCAATCTAAATCTGCTTTAATTTAAAACCATTTGAAATAAATTATGCTTGTTGAGGAACTTAAGCACAGAAGCAAACCCAGGAATACAAAGTCTAATTCCAGTCTTTCTGTCCTGTGCTTATCAAAGAGAAGGGCAATGAGGCTGGGGAGAGGCCTCGAGCACAAGCCCTGTGAAGAGAGGCTGAGGGAGCTGGGATTGTTTAGCCTGGAGAAGAGGAGGCTCAGGGAAGACCTTACTGCTGTCTACAACTACCTGAAGGGAGGTTGTAGCCAGGAGGGGTTGTTCTTCTCCCAGGCAACCAGCACCAAACAAGAGGACACAGTCTCAAGCTGTGCCGGGGAGTTTAGGCTGGAGGTGAGGAGAAAGTTCTTCATAGAGAGAGTTATTAACCACTGGAATGTGCTGCCCAGGGATGTGGTGGAGTCACCATCCCTGGAGCTGTTCAAGGGGGCGTTGGACATGGCACTTGGTGCCATGGTTTAGTAGTCATGAGGTGTTGGGTGACAGGTTGGACTTGATGAACTTTGAGGTCTCTTCCAACCTTACTGATTTTGTGATTCTATGAAGTATCTTGGCACATTATGTGAATATTGGGAATGCTGCCCCAAGGTAGGTGGCAGAAGCTTGCATAGCACAGAGCATCTTTACTCTAGAGTACATAGAAGAGCATGAGCTTTAAATATGTTTGGAGTGTTGTTAGTTTGTTTTTACAGTATAGAGGCAGATAGAAGAAGGAAAAAATAACCCCCCAAACTGACATTCCTGTAAGTTGATTGAGGAGGGAGCGTGGAATGTATTTTATAAAGTGCATTGCATCAGCCAGGACTAGATGGTCTCTTTCTAATCCATTTAGGGACTATAAACAAGAAGCATACATTGATAATTGCTTTTTTCAAGCATTGAAATAAGCAGAAGATTTCAGTTTTGAGCCAGGCAGCCAATCATGTGACTGGGTTGTCATGTTGTTAAATTAAAACCTCATCTTTTTTGTTGTACCATATAAAATAGCACTAATAGGAGGAACCGTGGTGATTTATGGACACAGACGTTATTTCCTCTTCAGAATCAGCTGCTAATGAATGTGTCATCTAAAAAGGATGGAGATTAGAGATGTTTATTGATCTTAATAATCAGCTGTTGCATGAAATTCCCTGCAATTGTTCCAAGGTGCCGCTGTGAGGCACGGGATGTTCAAAGAGCTGGTGTAAAGCCATCCCAAGTCATTCATTCCCTTCCGTGAGTAAAGATCCTGAGAGTTTGGCAAGATCATCTCCAAGGATACAGCTGTCTTGAGACATCCAGGCAGACCTGGGGATGCTGGTTGATGGTAGGCTGAACATAAGCCTGCAGTGTACCCAGGCAGCCAAGAGGGCCAGTGGCATCCTGGCCTGCATCAGGAACAGTGTGGCCAGCAGGAGCAGGGAAATCATTGTGCCCCTGTACTGGTTAGGACACACCTTGAGTCCTGTGTCCAGTTCTGAGTCCCTCAGTTTAGGAAAGATGTTGAGTTGCTGGAAGGTGTCCAGAGAAGGGCAACAAAGCTGGGGAGGGGTCTCAAGCACAAGCCCTGTGTGGAGAGGCTGAGGGAGCTGGAGTTGCTTAGCCTGGAGAAGAGGAGGCTCAGATGAGACCTCATTGCTCTCTACAACTACCTGAAGGGAGGTTGTAGCCAGGTGGGGGCTGGTCTCTTCTCCCAGGCACCAGCACCAGAACAAGAGGACACAGTCTCAAGCTGTGCCAGGGGAAGTTTAGACTGGATGTTAGGAAGAAAATTCTTCATAGAGAGAGTGATCCCATTGGAGTTGGCTGCCCAGGGAGGTGTTGGAATCGCCATCATTGGAGGTGTTTAGGAGGAGACTGGATGGGGTGCTTGGTTGCATGGTTTAATTGATTATATGGTGTTGGATGATGGGTTGGACTTGGTGATCTCAAAGGTCTCTTCCAACCTGGTCTATTCTATTCTATTCTATTCTATTCTATTCTATTCTATTCTATTCTATTCTATTCCATTCCATTCCATTCTATTCTAGTCTATTAATATTCTATTCTATTTCTATTCTATTCTATTCTATTCTATTCTATTCCTATTCTATTCATTTTCTGTTTCTTTGGTTTTTTAAAAGCCAAGGTAAAGCCTCCCTTAAAAAAAAAAAGCTTGAAGTGGGAAGAAGAATTGATTTCTCTGTTGTTAAGGACTGACTTGGCTGCACATGATTCCTCCTACTTTCAGAAAGAGAATCACAAGCAAGCCCCTTAGCTGACCCCATCTATTTTGTGGCTGTGTGATGTATGTATAATACAGCTCGTATTCGACTGAGGTGATGCGTCTGTTAGAACTCCCAAGAAAGGAGTGCAAACATTGCTTGCAAGTGTTGGCAGATAGTCACAGTATTCATGAATTCTCGTTTATTTTATTCCTACTTCCTTCTCAGAAACACCCAGTGTTGTTGTGAACATTCTGCTACTTCCAGAAATTAATTTGAAAGTGAGATAATCTAATCCAAATTCAGCGTAAATAGAAATGCTGCTAAAATATGCTTTCAAGCCTAACGTAGGATTCTGTGTGTACTGTGGGGTGTAGGTCACTGCTTGTTTTCAGCAAACAAGGATTTCTGTGTCCAAGTTGTGCATTGCTAATTCCAAACCATAATTGGTGATTTTTGTATACATCTACTCTGGGGAGATCAGTACGAAGAAAACACTACAGTTACCCACTTGTGTTGTCTGAGAGTGGATACCTGTGCTGAAACAACCGATCCCAGGTTAGTCACGTTACACAGCTGAGTCTGAGTAGCCCACACTGGGAGAGATTCTTAGATAGTAGTGAAGAAGTGGAATAAAATCCATATTTTCATCCTTGTAATTCTGGGGTTCATCTGTGGCATGGGTTTGTGCATCTATATACATTTAGCGTGACTTAGGTAGGGGAGGGTGGCTGACAAAGGACATAAGGGCTGCATCGTTGAGTAAAAATAAGTGAGCACAAGAGAACTCCTGGTGTTTTTCATCTGGTCATTCTGTCTGCATTGATTTCAGAGGCAGCACCGTGAGTGGCACATTCAGCATCACATTTTTTTCCAAGACCTGTTGGATTTTGCCAAAATATTGTTTCTCTGATAGCACTTTGCAGCAGACTTTTACAGCTATGAGAAGAAAACAATGTGCTGATGTGGTGCATAATGGTTTGTAGTTACCTGTTTAACCTTCTCTCCATGATTTATGATGTTACCCAGATGTGGATAGTGAGAATGTAAAATCCCTTTAGATGATTGCATGAATGGCTAAATAGGCACGTTGGGCAGGCTGGCATTAGGAAGATCTGTGAAATCCTCCTCTTTGGAGCTGTGGAGGGTGTCAGCAGTGCTTGAAGAGTAATAACTAAGAGGTGAAAAGAATTAAGATGCTCTTGAATTGTGACATCTTGTTTTACTTTGTCTCTTTGGTTAGATGGATTACTTGGTCCTGTGGGTAGATAATGTAGCATAGATAATTCTATCCTTGTGATGCTTCATAGATCAAGCTTTTGCTTCCATCATTCGTTTGCTCTGAGCAGTAACACTGAGAGTATTGCAGCACTGAATGTGAGGAGCTCCAGAATGATGTACTGCAAACTTGGGTGCAGGCTGTAAACATGTATTGCAACATGTAAGAAATACCAAGTGAATAATGCCATAAAAATCCTCTGCATTTGGAAAAACTCACACAACTCATATATTTGACTTCTTGCTGTAATTTAGAATTCAGTATAAAACATGCTTATTACTGTTTAAAAGGAGAGTCTTTGCTCTAAAAATCAATGAGTAGATGTAATTATTTGTTTTAGCAAGAGGTTTAAAAATGAGAAATTGTCTGCTGTGTGGAACTGTCCTAATGCTGCTGGCTATGAATATATTACGGAGCTATACCTTTTGCAGAAAATGTTTCTGCCCTGTCATCTTTATTTAATGCAGTCATCTCACCTGGGTTAAATTTTGTTTACTCTGTAATGCAATTTATGGTATTGAATATGATTCTCATAGGTCCCTCACTCAGAGACAGTTATAGCGCTAGCCTGCAACCTGCCTTGGCTTTTGGTGTCTTTATTGCTGCAATCTGCTTACATCAGAAGTATAAATATATGAAGCTGGCAGGACTTTAGCATCATAGAAAAGACTCTCAGAACAAAAGCCACTAATTTCAGGTGTGCATATCTTGGTGTCACAGTATCACAGTATAACCAAGGCTGGAAGAGACCCCAAGGATCATCAAGTCCAACCTGTCCCAACAGACCTCACAACTAGACCATGGCACCAAGTGCCACGTCCAATCTCCCCTTGAACACCTCCAGGACGCGGCGACTCCACCACCTCCCCGGGCAGCCCATTCCAATGACGAATGACTTGCTCAGTGAAGACTTCCTCCTCACCTCGAGTCTAACCTCCCCTGGCACAGCTTGAGACTGTGTCCCCTTGTTCTGGTGCTGGTTGCCTGGGAGAAGAGACCAACCCCCTCCGGTCTACAACCACCTTTCAGGTAGTTGTAGAGGGCAATGAGGTCACCTCTGATCCTTCTCCAGGCTAAACAACCCCCCGCTCCCTCAGCCTGTCCTCATAGGGCTTGTGCTCAAGGCCTCTCACCAGCTTGTTGCCCTTTTCTGGACACGTTCAAGTATCTCATGTCCTTCTTAACTGAGGGCCCAGAACTGGACACAGTACTCAAGGTGTGGCCTAACCAATGCAGAGTACAGGGGCAGAATGACCTCCCTGCTCCTGCTGGCCACACTATTCCCAATACAGGCCAGGATGCCATTGGCCTTCTTGGCCACCTGGGCACACTGTTGGCTCATGTTTAGGTGGGTGTCAATCAGCACCCCCAGGTCCCTCTCTGTTTGGCAGCTCTCCAGCCACTCTGACCCCTGTGACATTTTAGGCTTGCACTGAAACCAAGAGAGAAATATGTTGCTGAAGATAGTCCTGCAGCGAGCGTTCAGGGTTTGAAAAACCAAAAGATGTGTACTTCCTTTGATTAGCCTTTTCATTAACTTCAAGCTGGTTTGGCAGGCTTTCTTGCTCAACGTAATTTGCTCTTGACATGGTTTAGGATGCTTTCAAACGCTGTGTATTGTTTTTAATATTAAGCTATATTCCAAAAGTGATCTTCCAGGCTTCTGGAAGCAGTACACTTTTGCACAGGAAACACTCTAGTCTTGTGAGCCCAAATTTCTGTGAGGGAAAAACCCGACTTCATTTAAGAGCTCTTATTTAAGAGAGTGTGGACAGATGCCTGGTTTTATTTCCTTTATTCTTCAGTGTTCTGGAGACTTCATAGCATGTTGAGCATTTGAAGGAGATTAGGTCTCTCTAGTTTGGAGAAGAGGAGATGAAGGGGTGACTTCATTGATGTTTATAAGTATGTAAAGGGAGTGCCAAGAGGATGGAGCCAGGCTCTACTTAGTGATGCCTAATGACAGCACAAGGGGCAATGGGTGAAGTTGAGGTGTTGGAAGTTCCAGGTAAACATGAGGAAATTTTTTTTTCACTGTGAGGGTGACAGAACCCTGGAACAAGCTGCTCAGGGGGGTTGTGGAGTCTCCCTTTCTGGAGATACTCAAAACCCACCTGGATGTGTTCCTGTGTGATCTGGTACAGGTGACCCTGCTCTGGCAGGGGGGCTGGACTGGATGATCTTTGGAGGTCCCTTCCAGCCCCTAACATTCTGTGATTCTGTGAGTAGAACTGAAGTTTCTGACAGCTGAGTCCACACAGAAATTGTAAGGACTCAGTAGAATGCAGACAAGTAGCAGGTGAACCCTTGCATGTGGCTTTTGTTACTTGAGCCATCAGGCTTCCTTGACACATTTTCATGCCACATCTGGTTGCTCTTGTCCACTGGGGGCAAGGCTGGCTGCACCTCGCTCAGAACACTGCTTGCTGTGACCTGTCTGGAGCAAGGCTGGAATGTACATTTGTGCTCAAAAGGGGAGAAGTTTGAATCACCAGTCCACAGACAGAGTGGGGAGCAAGCTGTTGGATTATGAATGCAGTGATTTTTACCTCTCTCCAAAGGGAAACTCTTCTGATGATCTTGTAACCTCTTGTTTCCACTATACTGATAGGAAAGTGTCTTCAGTGGTTACTTAGTCAAACAGGTAGATGAGAATACTGTGTTAAGGGCAACAAAATTCAGGTGCATGCATTGTCATTCCTTATGTTTTTTGAGGCCCATTTTTAGCTGGTCTGTGTGCCCATGAGAGAGAATGGAGATAGGCTTAGAAGCCTCCTCATGCAGAATAACAGTGAGAATGGTGGAGTGGTTTCTTGAAATTGTAACTGTGGGGCATATTTCTTTAGCATGTGCTGCTTTCTGTCCCCCCTTTGATTGTGTGACAGATAGGTGTTTGGTCCTAATTTAGAACAGGATGCCTTGAGGAAGGAAGTTTAGGAATATTCAGTGGATTGACTGCTGGAAGTCTGGGTAGGAACTGTTTGAAACAGTTCTTTGAAACAAGGTTTCGCCTCCACAAGTACTGTGGCAGCTACCTCCCCTGAAATCACCATTTGTCTGCTACTAAAGCAATGAAAAACGAAGCGCTGTTGCACCCTTCATGTGATGCTTCTTTTCCTGGCTTCCAATTAAACTCACTCAACTTCATATATTTAGCTGCTTTATTGATTTTGAATTTTTTTTCCCCTCTCTTTCTTTTTTCTCCCTCTTTTTTTTTTCTCTCCCAGAAGATTGAAAGAACAACCATGCTGAAACATGGATTATACAAACCCCTTTGATACGAACTATAAACTGTAATTGTTCTTTCTTTGCCTCCTCCTCCTTTCTTCTGTGAGTGGAAGATGAAAAATGGTCCCATAATTACAAAGAGACTGAGTGATTTGCTTTGTCAACAAAGGTCTCTTAACTCCTATCCCTGTTTCTTCCTGCAACTGTGTTAGGTTTTGCAGGGCGTATCTGGAAATAGAGCATCTCATAAATCCGATGGCAGTCAGCTTCTGTGTGAGTTCGTGGCACTGAAAATGGTGAATTTTGTGGCTGTTGTCTGATTTTGTTCTGTTTACTGAGAGGAGGCTGTTAGACATGGCTCTTCAAGGTACTGATGAAATGTGATCTCCATTGTGGCTCACTCTTCAGCAGATGAGAAAGGGCTGATGTGCCCGAGCAAAAAGAAGAGAGATGCTTTCTCCTCGTTTGGAAAGTGAATTGAATGTGTTGGTATGTAACCAATAAAAGAAGCAGCCTCATCAGTTTTAAGCACTCTGGGGTTGACAAGTTTCAGCCATGGTGGAGCCTGCTTGGGTCTGGATGAAGAATGTTGCAAGGATGGTTCTTATTTACTGCTCTTTTTGTTTGATTTCTTGCTTCCTTCTGGGTGAGCCAGGGCATTTGAGTTATTTTTGCTTCTCTTACCTGTCTCCTCTGTCCTTGACTGTTGTTAATCTCTGCAGCTCAACAGTGGATTTCTTTGTCTTATCTTACAGAATTTGTCTTATCTCTAAGAATCAGCATAGGAGAAAGAGAGGGAGACCTTAACTTAGATATTTTTAACTTTGATGGACAGCTGAACTCGAGCCTTAGATTGTTTCAAATCCATGGGATGCTCAGGGAATGCTCCATGCACTTCAACAATACTAATTAGATAAGTGCTTTTGTGTGGCTGTTTTTAAACTGCAGGGAGTAGTCTGTCTGTGGAAGGGTGGGAAGTGGCTGCTTTGGAAGAAAGCTTCTCGTGCTCTGTGACTGAAATAAGTTATGGCTCTTTTGGGCTTGAGGTACACATTATTTTGGTTGCTCATAGATCTCCTGCTGCTCAAGCACGCTGGGAAACAAATGCATTTCTTCTGTAAGAAAATAAAACCCAGAGTTAGTTTTCTCAAAGCTTGTTTTGATCCTTTGCAGAAAACAAGATTATTGTGTGTTTCCCTGGCTGCCCCAGGTTGTCTGTTCATCTTCCCTCATCTGGTCTGAGACCATGTAACAGAGAAATAATGAAAAAGGATAGGCATATCAAGGAGATTTGTAGGTCCTGAGTTTCAGAAAGCACTCTCCTCCTTGTTGATTAGCATTCCAGATGAATCCCTTTCTTTCCAAAGAGAAGGCAGGATTTTGGCATACCAAAATACTGTATCATGGTCACTTATATATCTTTTTCAGGAAGGAGAATAATCTCAGATATATGGAAGGACTGAACTTGAATCTCTATATATAGAATCACAGAATCAATAAGGTTGGAAGAGACCTCAAAGATCAACAAGTCCAACACCTCATGGTACCAAGTGCCACCAAGTGCCACATCCAGTCCCCTCTTGAACACCTCCAGGAATGGTGACTCCACTACCTCCCTGGGCAGCACATTCCAATGGCTAATAACTCTCTCTGTGAAGAACTTTCTCCTCACCTTGAGCCTGAAGCCCCCCTGGCACAGCTTGAGACTGTGTCCTCTTGTTCTGGTGCTGCTTGCCTGGGAGAAGAGAGAAGAGAAGAAGAGAAGAGACCAACCCCCTCCTGGCTACAACCTCCCTTCAGGTAGTTGTAGAGAGCAATAAGGTCTTCTCTGAGCCTCCTGTTCTCCAAGCTAAACAATCCCATCTCCCTCAACCTCTCCTCATAAGGCTTGTGCTTGAGGCCTCTCACCAGCCTTGTTGCCCAGAGAATGTGTCCAGGGAAGGGCAACAAAGCTGGGGAGAGGTCTCAAGCCCAAGCCCTATGAAGGAGCTGGGAATGTTTAGCCTGGAGAAGAGGAGGCTCAGGGGAGACCTTATTGCTCTCTCCAACTCCCTGAAGGGAGGTTGTAGCCAGGTGGGGGTTGGTCTCTTCTCCCAGGCAAGCAGCACCAGAACAAGAGGACACAGTCTCAAGCTGCAACAGGGGAAGTTTAGACTTGAGGGTGAGGAGAAAGTTCTTCACAGAGAGTTGTTAGCCATTGGAATGTGCTGCCCAGGGAGGTGGTGGAATCACCATCCCTGGAGCTGTTCAAGAGAGGATTGGACGTGGCACTTGGTGCCATGGTCTAGTAGTCATGAGGTGTTGGGCAACAGGTTGGACTTGCATCCTGGCCTGTATCAAGAACAGTGTGGCCAGCAGGAGCAGGGAGGTCATTCTGCCCCTGTACACTGCACTGGTTAGGCCGCACCTTGAGTCCTGTGTCCAGTTCTGGGCCCCTCAGTTTAGGAAGGAGGTTGACTTGCTGGAACGTGTCCAGAGAAGGGCAACGAAGTTGGTGAGGGGTTTGGAACTCAAGCCCTATGAGGAGAGGGTGAAGGAGCTGGGGTTGCTTAGCCTGGAGAAGAGGAGACTGAGGGGTGACCTTATTGCTCTCTACAACTCCCTGAAGGGAGGTTGTAGACAGGCAGAGGTTGGTCTCTTTTCCCAGGCAGCCAGCACCAGAACAAGAGGACACAGTCTCAAGCTGCGCCAGGGGAGGTTTAGACTGGATGTTAGGAGGAAGTTCTATACACAGAGAGTGATTGCCCATTGGATTGGACTGCCCAGGGAGGTGGTGGAGTCACCATCATTGGAGGTATTCAGGAGGAGACTTGATAGGGTGCTTGGTGCCATCATCTAGTTGTTTGGGTGGGTTGGATTGGTTGATGGGTTGGACACGATGATCTTGAAGGTCTCTTCCAACCTGGTTTTTATTGTAGTATTATTATTATTATCTTTAAGGTCTTTTTGAACCATATTGATTCTGTGATTTTATGATTCTACATTCTGTATCTTCTAACTGTCTGACCTGCAGATCTGAAGGAAAGCCAACTGTGGTGGCAGCTCAGAATGGATGAGCTGCTGAAGAAGTAGTCTGGAGGGTCATGTGTGGAGTGAACAAATCACTCTGGTCAAACTTCATCTACTCCAGTGCTAGAGAACTGACACAAATATTCCCTTAGAAAATCACAGTCGGCACAGGAAGTTGGGCTGGGTGGTAGGGTATTAAGCATTCTAATAATAGTAGAGACTTGGCAAGTACATTTTGTCACTGTTTAGCTATGCTATCTGCGTATTTTTAACTTGAAAATTTTACAGAAATGTCACTTTGTGCAGCATGTACAGCCACTGACTAGCCAAAGTTTTGTTCCCAAGCCTGCCCTGGTTCTGCTGCATGCAGGCTGTGTGTCAGCATGCTGGCAGTCCCTGGGTGAGTTTGGCAGAAATTCAGTCCCAGAGCAAGCTATGGGGAAGGGCAGAGCTGCTTCCTGGGCTGGCTGCAAAGCTTGCAGATTCCACAGGTCTGGCTAGGTCTGAGGCTTGCAAACAGTGTGGTCTTGGACAATGTTTTTCTTTCATTGTTTATAAGAATTTGGGTCACTACTCATTTTTCTGTGGGGTTCAAACCCATGTGCAGTAGTATCACAGTATCACCAAGCTTGGAAGAGACCTCAAAGATCACCAAGCCCAACCTGTCACCACAGACCTCATGACTAGACCATGGCACCAAGTGCCACATCCAATCCCCTCCTGAACTCCTCCAGGGATGGTGACTCCACCACCTCCCTGGGCAGCACATTCCAAAGGCTAACAACTCTCTCAATGAAGAACTTTCTCCTCACCTCGAGGCCAAACTTCCCCTGGCACAGCTTGAGACTGTGTCCCCTTGTTCTGGTGCTGGTTGCTAGAGAGAAGAGGCCAACCCCTTCCTGCCTACAACCACCTTTCAGGTAGTTGTAGAGAGCAATGAGGTCACCCCTGAGCCTCCTCTTCTCCAGGCTAAACAATCCCAGCCTGGAGCAAAGGAGGCTGAGGGCTCTCTTCAACTCAGAATCACCAAGGTTGGGACAGACCTCAAAGATCACCAAGTCCAACCTGTCACCACAGACCTCATGACTACTAAACCATGGTACCAAGTGCCACATCCAGTGCCCCCGTGAACACCTCCAGGGATGGTGACTCCACCACCTCCCTGGGCAGCACATTCCAATGGCTAACAACTCTCTCAGTGAAGAACTTTCTCCTCGCCTCGAGGCCAAACTTCCCCTGGCGCAGCTTGAGACTGTGTCCTCTTGTTCTGGTGCTGGTTGCTTGAGAGAAGAGCCCAACTCCCTCCTGGCTACAACCACCCTTCAGGTAGTTGTAGACAGCCATGTAAACACTGTAAAACTTACCACCACTTAATAATTGTATGTTTTCTTCTCTGATCTTCCCAATACAAAGCGCCCCCCAGGGTGACACCGGGGCTGCATGGCTGTGCGAGCTAGCTGCAGCTTTAAATGTGTTTCACAAGTGGACCTAAACATGTGCCATTTTAAGAGCAGCTCAAATTGCTTTTGTTAAAAATTAATATCTCCACAAGGTACCCTGCCTCCCATTTTGCTACTGCAAAATTTAGTATGACCATGGAAACAATTTGTGGCAGCTGACCTTCACAGGCCTTTGATCTTCCCAGAGTTCTGGGGAGAATCAGGGGGGTTTTTAGCAGTCACACAGGCTTATATATGGGCTGGAGAAAAATGTAATTCCCTTGGCAAAATGAACATGGAGAAATGTGATAGAAGTCCATTGATGAATTCATCTGAGAGCTTTGTTCTTTCACATAAAGAAATTTCTTCGAAAATGCCTTGTAATTAAAAGACAATGATTATTTTTCAGTTGAAAGGACTGACCCCCCAGCATGTTCATTGGGACAAGGTTTATGGGTTATTAATCTTATTGCTGAAAGGACTCTAATGACTGACCTTCACAGGTGATTTGTCATGCTTTTTGAGGAGATTAGGTAACACTGTGCAAGTACAAGGTGAAGACAGAACCACATCCAGTTTAGGAAGGATTAAAGTAAAGTCCATACACCGCCAGAGTTTGCAGTGTAGAGTCATAGAATGGCTTGGGTTGGAAGGGACCTCCAAAGGTCATCCAGTCCAACCCCTCTGCAGTCAGCAGGGACATCCTCCACTAGATCAGGTTGCTCAGAGCCTTGTTCAGCCTGACCTTGAATATCTCCAGGGATGGGGCCTCAACTACCTCCCTGGGCAACCTGTTGCAGCATTTCACCACCCTCATGGTGTTCCTAACATTGAATCTAAATCTTCTCTTCTCTAATTTCAAGCCATTGCCCCTCATCATATCACTGCAGGCCTTTGGAAAAAGGCTCTCAGCTTCTTTTTCATAGGCCCCTTCAGGTACTGGAAGGCTGCTAGGTCTCCCTGGAGCCTTCTTTTCTCCAGGCTGAACAGCCCCAACTCTCAAACCTGTCCCTATAGAAAAGGTGCTCCAGCCTTCTGATCATCTTCATGACCCTCCTCTCAACCCACTCCATCAAGTCCATGTCCTCCCTGTGTTGAGGGCTGCTCCAAAGATGGACAAAGTACTCCAGGTGAGGTCTCACCAGAGCAGAGGTGCAGAATCACTTCTCTCCATCTCTGGCCACGCTGCTTTTGATGCAGCCCAGGCTGCCATTGGCTGCAGGTGCTCATTGCAGACTCATGTCCAGCTTCTCATGCACCAGAACTCTCAAGTCCTTTTCCACAGGGCTGCTTTCTGTCACCTCAGCCTGTATTGATATCTAGGATTGACCTGATGTAGTAAGTTCAGTTGACATCATGAGCAGTAGAAGGAATGAATGCTGGGAATGTTGGAGGGTCCTGAAGGAAAGTTCTTGATCCTGGCAGCCTGCTGATTAGCTGCCTGCTACTGTTGCATATTTTGCTTTAAAAGAATCCAATGTCATAATTTTGCATGGAAGTAGTTACAGACTGTGACTGACACTTCTATTAAAAGCCTCTGTTTTTCAGGGTCCATTACATAGCCATAAAAATCACTTGACATTCAAGGTCTCTCCCTGAGAGCCTTTTTTTTTTCTTTCCCTAATATAAAAGTTCAAAAGATATACTTTACTATTTTTTAACCTCTATAATAGAAGAAGAAAATATATTGATTTTTTGAGACATCACCTTCTCATATCCCAACCACTGCTAAGTTTTGATGGTTAGAACAAAGTAGTGTTTCTTCTTTTATAGGTGCAGCCCAACTGACTGGTTCTGCTTCAGGCGAGGTTTTATACTGCTCTAGTGGAGAATGGCCCTGCTGACAGCAGGGGGAGGTGGACTGGATGACCTTTGGAGGTCCCTTCTAAACCAAACCATCCTATGGTTCTATGAATCTAGGATCTTCTATAGCTGTCCTAAAATTTATTTTACATAATAAGTATCTTGCTACTCAGTCTGCAATAGTGCTCCAGACATTGCTGATCTCACAGCTAGGAGCCTCCTGCTGATTTTCAGCCTAGACTTACTCATGCTGGTGAGAGGCCTTGAGCACAAGCCCTACAAGGAGAGGCTTGGGAGCTGGAGGCTGGGATTGTTTAGCTTGGAGAAGAGGAGGCTCAGGGGAGACCTTATTGATGTTTACAACTCCTTGAAGGGTGGTTGTAGCCAGGAGGGAATTGGTCTCTTCTCCAAGGCAACCGGCACCAGAACAAGAGGACACAGTCTCAAGCTGTGCCAGGGGAGGTTTAGGCTGGAGGTGAGGAGAAAGTTCTTCACAGAGAGAGTTGTTAGCCATTGGAATGTGCTGCCCAGGGAGGTGGTGGAGTCACCATCCCTGGAGGTGTTCAAGAGGTGACTGGACGTGGCACTTGGTGCCATGGTCTAGTGGGGATGAGGTGTTGGGCAACAGGTTGGACTTGATGATCTCTGAGATCTTTTCCAACCTTATTGATTCTGTGATTCTATGACAGTTAATACTCACTTGCATTGGTGTTCAGCCACTTGTCATTCTTTATACTGAATAAAAAGAAATAATAATTTAATATTTGCTTCTAATGGGCTTACACAAAGGAACTATATCTCCTCTTCACTGAATGTGCTGGGTGAAATGAGTGAGAAACACTTCACTTCATAGATGAGGGATTCAGTTGTGTGTCCTAGCAGCTCTCTTTGACTGTTTGTCTCAGACTCTTGTGAGGTCAGTCCATCTAGGAGGTGATATCTCAAAAGACTGGACTTGCTTAATATGCAGAGAGGCAGTCTGTGGGTTTGCTGCTCTTGGAGTTGCTCCAGGGGGGGTTGGGAGCACTCTTCCTATTTTGCTCCCAGGAGCAGTGCCTGGGGCCAGGGGCACAATGACTTCCCTGCTCCTGCTGGCCACACTATTCCTAATGCAGGCCAGGATGCCATTGGCCTTCTTGGCCACCTGGGCACACTGCTGGCTCATATTCAGCCAGCTGTCAACCAGTACCCCCAGGTCCCTTTCTGCCTGGCCACTCTCCAACCACTCTGACCCCAGCCTGTAACTCTGCATGGGGTTGTTGTGGCCAAAGTGCAGCACCCGGCACTTGGGCTTGTTGAATGTCATCCCGTTGGACTCTCCCCATCTGTCCAGCCAGTCAAGGTCCCTCTGCAGAGCCCTTCTACCCTCTAACAGATCGATACCTGCCCCCAGTTTGATGTTATCTGCAAGCTTACTAATGTTGGACTCAATCCCCTCATCCAGATCATCAATAAAGATCTTGAATCGGATTGGGCCCAACACTGATCCCTAGAGGACACAACTAGTGACTGGCTGCCAGCTGGATGTGGCACCATTCACCACCACCAAATGACTCTATGTTTCTAGAAACTCAGGCTTAACACCACCTTTACATTATCACTCCATTCCAAACACCAAGGTGCTTTCTAGCACTTGAGAAATGTGTGTCACGGAGTGGGGGTGGGTTTGTTCCTTGTTTTTTTTCCCCACACCGTGCCTATGTGTTGGCTAGGCTTATGGTTAAACTTTCCTCTTTCCAGGTTCTGAAATGCAAGAGCTTGTGTTTCTTTCCACCCACAATCTTGCCTTGCTAAGCTGAAGTCCAGAGTATTTTTGGAAAGTCATAAAAAAAAAAAAAGTAACTGGAATATGCTTGTGTTATTTTAATTAAGAATCAGGTGTTAGCTAGGAGTTACCAGACACCATTCTAGACAATAACAGAGCTGTTGATGTCTTCAGTGAAAATGTCATGGTGATATCCTCCAATATCTTCTAATGTGATTTATGTGTGTATGGCTTGTGGCATTTGGCACCTAACACTCTTGAAATTGATATTTACCAGGTAAAAAATGCAGATAATTGCCTTAAAATATGGTCAAATACAGTGCTGTCTTTGAGGAATAGAGTTTGCTTTTAGAAATAGAAATAGAAATAGAAATAGAAATAGAAATAGAAATAGAAATAGAAATAGAAATAGAAATAGAAATAGAATTAACCAGGTTGGAAGAGACCTTTGAGATCATCGAGTCCAACCTATCACCCAACACCAGCTAATCAACTAAACCATGGCACTGAGCACCCCATCCAGTCTCTTCCTAAACACCTCCAGTGATGGTGACTCCACCACCTCCCTGGGCAGCACATTCCAATGGCCAGTCTCTCTTTCTGTGAAGAACTTCTTCCTAACATCCAGCCTAAACCTCCCCTGGTGCAGCTTGAGACTGTGTCCTCTTGTTCTGGTGCTGGTTGCCTGGGAGAAGAGACCAATCCCCACCTGGCTACAACCTCCCTTCAGGTAGTTGTAGAGAGCAATAAGGTCTCCCCTGAGCCTCCTTTCCTCCAGGCTAAACAACCCCAACTCCCTCAGCCTCTCCTCCTAAGGCTTGTTCTCCAAACCCCTGAACAACTTTGTTACCCTTCTCTGGACACATTCCAGCAAATCAACATCTTTCCTAAACTGAGGGGCCCAGAACTCTGCCTTTTCTGGTTTTTATACTACTGTAACTTTTGTTGGGTTAGTTGGCAGTAACAAATTATAGTGGAGTAATTTTCCTTGGAAACTGTGACTTCATCCCCCCCCCCCATCCTTCTGTTGGTGTTTCTCCTTGAACCTGTGTGGAATTTTTCATCTGTGGACCTGGCTGAACAGAAATGTCATCCTCTGCTCAAGAGGTTGGTTGATCCCAGTTCTAGGGAGCTGGCAAGCTCTAGTTCTCTGAGGTAAAACTCTCTAACAGGAATGTTCTTCAGATAAATCCCTGAGACTTTGTGATCTATGAGATGCTGTTTCTGATTTTGCTAAGTCAGTAACTGAGGAAGGAGAACCTGAGGATCAAGTGTGCTGAGCAAAAGATGCACTTAGACTGATAGAAAATAAACTTAGATGCAAAAGATACACTTAGACTGATAGAAAATAAACTTAGATGCTATCTTAGATCTTTTTGGCCTGCTGCAGGGTGAGCTGTCCCTGTTCTTCACACATCTATGTAACATGTTAAAAAATCTTCATGGATGGAGGTTACACAGCTGCCCTAGATAGCCTGTTCATGTGCCTCTCTGTCTTCACTAATATCTTCTTAATGTCCAACCTCTATTTTCTGATGATTTAAGCAGAGTCCCCTGCAGAACCAAGACCTGGTTTTGTAGCTATAATTCATGCAAACCTGTGGATAAATTTAACCTCCCTCCCTATGCAGTATTCCCTTGAAATGGTGTTTTCTAGACCTCTCATTATTCTTGTTATCCTCTCTCCCTTCTGGATCTTCAGTTGGTCCAGATCTGCAATTAAGTTCATTGCCTGCTCTTTGGTGGACACACTACTGCAGCTAAGGCCCTATCAGGAGTGCTGAGCAGAAGGGAAGGGTACACAACACTTTTCTTCATTCCATCCAAGGTGACAATGGCTTTGATTTCATACTGGTATAGCATTGTATTCAGGTCATGATCTGCTCCAGGTCTTGTTCTGCTGCATAGTTCCCCTTGTGAGGGTCCAGTAGCAGCAGTGAAGGTAGAACAGCCTGAGCAGAATGACTCACCTCTGTCATCTCTATTAATTTCCTGAAAATTGGCCTGCATTATTTACCCATTTTCTGCTAGGTAAATCAGAACATTTCCCTATGACACTGCTGCTTAGCGGGACTCTTAATGAGCGTTACAAGACGATCATTTGTAACCCTGAGCCTTTAACTTCCACTTATTTCCAGTAGTCAGAGGGACCTCTGCTTGGGTAAATGAAGTGTTGAGCTTTGCCAGCAGAATTATCTTTATTCTCTCTGCACACATACAGAGCTTAATTAGCAACACACTGAGATTACCGGTATGGCTCTTCCAGGGGGAAAGGTCCTGTGTCTGTAAGCTTAGGAGCAGCACCAACACCCATCCCTGTAAACATTTCCAATGTTGAATGTGAAATGCCTTTTACCAACCTTTGCAAATGCTGAAATCATGCTTAAAAAACCCAAATGAAACATCATCTGACCCGAAGCAGGATTGGTTTGCTTTCCAGTGTTGCAAGCAAGTAAAAAGCCTCGTTATTCTGACCCGCTCCACTTAAAATGTTAATTGTGTAATATAAAGTTTAGAGATCTTCTGCCATTGCTAATCTCAATCTTCATTCCTCTTCTTAATTGCACATTTGAGCAAGAAATTGCAATGTTTTTAAATTAGCTCTTGCGATCTATTGGGTCTTATTGTGAAGGGGAAAAGAGTTACTTGGACGCTCTGTGGTTTATATATACACAGCCAGACCTGCCTGATTCCCAGGGACATTGTAGGAGAAGTTGCAAATCTAACAAGCATTCTTGAGCAGTACACATTGGAACATCAATAGCTTTCCTTTCCCCAGTCCTTCCTGCCTTTTCCTGTCTCAGAGAAACCCATGCTTTGTATGCAATGCTGTTAGGCTAGTCTAGGAATAAATGAGAGTTCTTAGTGTGTGTGGTGGCTAATTCTTGATTGCTAACAGAACAAAATTGTAATGGAAATTGGGCAGGTTCTCTTTACACAGAGAAAGGAAAGTGGGTCCCAGGGTTTGCCCTGCAGTATCTGGCAGAAGCACCGCAGTCTTCTTTAGAATTTTACAATGTATTAATTGTTGTTATTAACAAAATAATAAAGACTGTAGCATTTTAAGCTGCATGTCACAATGGGTGAATATGGCACATCATCCTGGACATCAGTCTGCAGAAGAGGAGGCTCTGAGGAGACCTAATAGTTGCCTTCCAGTACCTGAAGAGGCCTACAAGAAGGCTGCAGGGGGACTGTTTTCAAAGGCCTGCAGTGACAGGACGAGGAGATTAGAAAACAGCAGATTGAGATTGGATGTTAGGAACAAGTTCTGCATCATGAGGCTGGTGGAACACTGCAACAGGTTGCCCAGGGAGGTAGTTGAAGTCCCATCCCTGGAGATACTCACGGTCAGGCTGGACAAGCCTCTAAGTAACCTGCTCTAGCGCAGGATGTCCCTGCTGACAGTAGGGGAGTTGGACCTTTGGAAGTCCCTTCTAAACCAAACCATTCTACGGTTCTATGATTCTAGGATCTTCTGGATCTGTCAGATCTGTCTTAAAATTTATTTTAAATTATAAAGTAAACATCTTGCTACCCAGCCTGCAAAGTTATTCCAGACATTGCTGATCTCACAGCTAGGAACCTTCTGCTGGTTTTTCAGCCTCGACTTGTTCGTGGCAGTCAATACTCACTTGCATTGGTGTTCAGCCACTTTGTCATTCTTTATATTGAATGAAAAGAAATAATAATTTAGTATTTGCTTCTAAAGAGCTTACACAAAGGAACAATATCTCCTCTTGGCTGTGAATGTGCTGGGTGAAATGAGCGAGAAACACTTCATTTCATAGATGAGGGATTCAGTTGTGTGTCCTAGCAGCTCTCTTTGGCTGTTTTTCTTTCTTCTTTCTTTTTTTTTGTTGTTTTTTTTTGTTTCATTTTGAGCAGAATTGGAAAAGATTGCATTGAGATAAGTGTCACCGTGCCTTGTTTTATGGCATTAATACTTTTGTGTTTCTGTTACAAATGCTTCTGTTGAGAAATTCTAGATAGGAGCTAATCCTCCTTATCCAGGGATCCTCTGATTGATTTATGTGGTCTTTATCCTCCCCAGTCATTTCTCACTGATAATTTCCCATCTTTTTAGCAGAAATGCTTATTACTAGGCTCTTCAGGCAGAATCACAAGGCACTTCATATCGTTACTTTTCATTCAGTTTCCATTATGCAAGTCTTATGGCCCCTCTTTTCAGATAGGAAATTACAGTATTCCTTGGCATTGGCTGTGCTCTCCTAAGCTGTAGCATTTGTAGCAACCAAAATTGTGCCCCTTTTTGGTGTGTGTGTCTTTGCAGAAAGCATGAGATGAACTCCAAAACAAATGTTTTAAGAAATTACCATCTCCAGCTCTGTCTCTTTCATTTTCAGTCAGTTAGACTCCCAGGAACTGTAAGGATGCAGTTAATGCCTTTCTGTTGGTGAATATGCTATGGGTGGAAAAGCCTAGATCTCCCAGGTAATTTAGTCACTCGTAATGGGGCTGTGACAAGGTAAAATTAGATGTCCTACTGTGCAGCACCCCATAAAATTATGTAAATAGCTGTCTGTAAACACCCCTGTCTTCACAGGTAAAATGTCCTAAAGGCTGGAAGTTCTACTTCTCTATGTATGTGATTTGACAAGGATGCCCTGCCCTGCTGTTACTCAGTGCCAAAGCCTTTGTAATTAAAACCCCAAAATAAGCTTTATTGAAGCCAAACATGCTAAGCCAGAGTGCTCCAGGAATCCAGCCCTGGGCATGGGCTCTTGGCCAGCAGTCGCTGCTGCTTTTGGTTGCAGACATTAGGTAGAGCATTTCTGTTGGTGGGTGTACACAGCTTACAGAGTGGCTAATGATGTTTTTTCACCCCAAATTTTGAGATAGGATGGCTCCCTGGGCTTGAGGCACATCTGTCTGCTCCCAGGGAAGGGTCTGCAAGAGGCCTGTTGTAAGGTCTCTTGATGTTGGTGTTCCACACTGCAGAAACCAATAAAGATTGATTTGCAAGGTTAATCGTCGTGGACATAGTTTCCTAGGGCAGTGGTTAGGTGACTCTGCTGGCCTCCAGGAGCAATAACTGTTTAATCCAGGGATGATTGCATGTCTGTGTTTCTCTCACTGCTCATCTCTCCCCTATCCTTCATGTGCCGCCTGAGAACTGAGAATGATGCTCCTATTTCACCCAGGTTCAGCCTCTCCCCATCCCCAAACAGTCTTTGGGGAGATATAAATGCAAATAAGTGAATAAGCCCATCATCACCCAGCAGATGAGTGGCACAGCCAGCAGCTAGGGCTCAAGCTCTGCAGTGCTTCCCTCCTTGCCTTTCCATTTTTTTTTTTATAAGTTGGCAAAATCCCAGTTGGATAGGGAGGGAGGGAGGGAAGGAGTGCAAGAATGCTCCTTGTTATTTTGAAGCATCCTTCTTGCTTTGTAGATGAATTAGCTTGCTGCTGTTGGAGCTGAGGGAGGGAGCAGTCTTTAAGCAAATGTTTACTATTAGGCTCATTTCAGAGCAAGAATTTCTTTCTTTGGAGTATCAGTACATGGAAATATATCTTGGTAATGATAGGCTATTTGGGGCTGGTCTGAGCTGTGATCATTTCACACATACTTGTTGTAATTTCACCTAGTGTTTTCCTTTTCTTCTGTTTTCCTGCCCTGACCACCTTGCTCCAATCTATTTTCTTCTCCAAAGATTAAAGGGCCAAAAAGCTGCACCCTAAAGTGCTTCCATTATTCATGGAAAGTGTCATGTAGCTTAATTATAATGCAAATAGGAAATGATTTATATCTGGAAAAGACAAGACATTTCATTTAGTACCAAATAGCAGGAATGAAAATTACTCTATTTCCTCTCTGTGAAATTGTCCAGTCTTTGCAGGATTGCATATTTTGTTCAGGCTGCTTAATACACTTTAAAGTTCCATATTAAATATTAAGTGGGATCCAAACTGCCACATTTACAAAGTGTTGCTGCATGCAGGGGTGTAATTTAATGTCTACTGTCAGGAAATAAATTCATAGACTATAGATTTTAGTCCTGACTAGGCCACTAACTTAAGTGCCTGGAAGTGCTTCCCTCATTTCTCCAGGCTCGTTTTTCTCTGTCTCTATGGAGCATATATCACGACAAGCACCTAAAGCACGGTGAGTGAATGACTTAACTTCAGTTGTTGATGCACCTAAGAAGCTGGAATTTGCCTTTAGAGAAAATGGCAATGTGTTAAGAGCTAAGTTTTGATACAATTTGTGGTATGTTGTGAATCTGAAGACCTTTTTGGAAACACTTCAGGAGTGGGAATATTAGAATTTTGGGTTTCCATGTTGCTGTTTACATTTGGTGTCTCCCTCTTTCTTGTTGGCTTTTTGTAGCTTGCCAGTGCTACCAGTGTGTGGGTTGGTATTAAGCCATGTAATCATAGTACATAGTGTTAAGGCATTTAATTATCGTACAAATGGGAGAAGAAGAGGCTCACGGGAGACCTTATTGCTCTCTACAACTACCTCAAGGGAGGTTGTAGACAGATGGGGGCTGGTCTCTTCTCCCAGGCAGCCAGCACCAGAACAAGAGGACACAGTCTCAAGCTGTGCCAGGGCAGGTTCAGACTGGATGTTAGGAAGAAATTCTTCATAGAGAGAGTGATTGCCCATTGGAATGGGCTGCTCGGGGAGGTGGTGGAGTCACCATCATTGAGGGTGTTTAGGAGGAGACTGGATGGGGTGCTTGGTGCCATGGTTTAGTTGATTAGATGGTGTTGGATGATGGGTTGGACGTGGTGATCTGGAAGGTCTCTTCCAACCTCGTTTATTTATTATTATTATTATTAAGTAGCAACTGCCCAAATTGTTTTAAAAGCCTATAACTGATTAAAATACTGTATGTGAGCACTAGGACTGCAAACTGTGCTGTGGAGTAATGTGAACCAAGAAAAACACAGCAGTTGAAAGTCCTCATGCAATAAAATCTCAAATGGCTTATCGGAAGGCAGTGATGGACTATGTGATTTATTGAAGTTTTTTGATGTAAGAGAAAGCAGCATTTGACAGTCAATGCTGCAGAGTATTAATTAGGCCTTTGCTGATCTTATCCCTCCTGTGAAGAAAGACTGAGAGACCTGAGGCTGTTTAGTCTGGAGCAGAGTAGGCTGAGAGGGGGGCAAATCAATGTCTATATATATCTGAGGGGTGGGTGTCAAGATGAAGGTGCCAGGCTCTTTTGGGTGGTGCCCTGTGATGGGGCAAGGAACAGTGAATGCAAGCTGGAACAAAGGAGGTTCCACCTCAACATGAGGAAACACTTTATGGTGAAGGTGACAGAGATGTGGAACAGGCTGCTCAGCGTGGTTGTGGAGTCTCCTTCTCTGGAGACTTTCAAACCCCATCTGGATGCATTCCTGGGCATCTTGCCCTAGGTGATCCTGCTTTGGTGAGGAGGTTGGGCTCAATGATCTCTGGTGGCCCCTTCCCACCCTGACCATGCTGTTTTACTCTTCAGATATATTTTCAATACACTATTGAAACAGACAACTGTTTTGCTGCCCTCTGGCTAATACATATCAGTAAATCATCCCTCATTATCAATATAACAATTGGTAGGCAATTATATAAATGAAGACCTCTGCAGTGGTAGAGGGAAAAAAAGAAACTGCTAACATTTTGCTGTTCAAGAGGTAGAATGTTCTGATCTGTATTGCTGAAGGGGACTTTTAAAATCAAAAGCAGAATATGTGGTGTTTTGCTAAAAAGAGCAGTGTAGACAAATAAGCTGGTGACTAATAATAAGGATAATTAATGTGAATCTGAGCAATCCAACTGGCTAATTGCACAGGGGAAGTTTTCTTCAGTTGTCTTGGAAATGACAAAAAACTGTTCTGAGTTAAAATGAGCAACTAGCAGCATGATCTGTGTTTCTCCACTGTTTCTGAGCTGCCTCCTCTGTAGAGCTAAAACAACGAGGGGCTCTGCTCCCCCTTCCTTGTAGCTATTGTATCTGAACTATGGAGCAGTAGTAAAAAATTAGGACAATTATTATGAGATTTGATTTATTTTTTAATTACATTTTCGAGACTGCTAGTGTGCAGCCTGAGATTGACTTCCTAATATTTTGCACACACACACAAAAGAGATTGCAGTGCTACCTGGCTGAATGGGTTTGATAATTGTTCTCCTGAGACGTGAGGCTGACTGGTGTTCAGGTGAATGCTTCGATTTCCTTTTCTGCATCCCGCTGGAGTCAAATACATGTGCTGTCCTTGAGTGCAATGGGAAGCCTAATTGCCTTCCAGAGCTGGGGAGGGCTGGGAAAAAGTCCAGTGCTCCAGGAGGGGTGTGCTCTTTCTCCCTTATTAGATGCAGGAGCTGTTCCTGTGCTGGGGAGGAGAGGTTGTGCCCAGAGGCGGGTGTCTGCCATCCAGTGAGGCAGTAGCGATCCACAGGTGTTTTGTAAGCTTTTGTAAGTACATATTTTGAAATAGTATCAGGCATGAGCAGCCTGATCTAGTTAAAGATGTCCCTGCTCACTGCAGGGAAGTCGGACAAGGTGACCTTTAAAGGGCTCTTCCAACCCAAACCATTCTATGATTTGATGGTAACCGGCGGAGACACTGTTTACCAAGGGTAGAAGATCTTACTGATGGTCGTATCTGGGGACAGGCTCTAGGCCAATTCTTTATATGCTTTTCCTTGTGTTCACTGGTGTTTGGCTCAGGATGTACATGTCCTTTGTCTCTAATTTAATCAGAGGGTACCTGAGTGATATTCTTTAGGCCTGTTGTTGTTCTCTTGCATGGTGTTCTCTGATGGATGCACCAAATACCTTTCCAGGGGAAATGCTTGCATCTCCAAAGGTTGCTTTGGTGTTCATTTTCATCTTGCCTCATAACATGTCAAGAACAGTAGTGTAATGAAAGGGGTTACTTCCAGTGGCATTTCATAATGTGAACTTACAGTTTGTCTAATCTATTTCTAAAATATTATGGGTAGCTACTAAGTAATGACTAAAGTGCTTTACACACACATATGTACATCAAAGCATTTCTCATATTACTGTTGAAGTGAACCAGTTTGACTCTTCAGTTTCAGTACAACACAGCCTGGAGATGCTTTGATCTAAGTGCTGATCTGCTCCCTTGCAACAAACGGGACAGGCTTTGTTGTAGTTAAAGAAAATAAAAGAGTTAAAAGATGATGGAAGTTTCATTCATAGTTAAGTTTTCCATCTTGTTTTTTTCAATGTATTTTTTATGTCACAAAGTATTTGGCAGCTTGTGCTCCAGCTATGGCGTCGTGTCTCCTTCCTGAAAGCTTCATGGAAAGCAGTCCATGAAGGGCACGTGTGAGGGGACGCAGCCCCTTTGCAGTTGCTCTGCTAAGGTGGAAGCACAGCAGATTTGAGATGGGAAGCTGAACTATTTTTCACTGCAGTATGGCCTACAATATTGACACAGGCAGGGCTGGGGTCTTGAAAAATTCCTCTCTGGAAAATTACACTTCACAAAGTAAATCTAATGCCTGTGGTCAAGGACACTTTCTCTTTGTCCTTGCCTGCATAACTATATGCCATGAAATAGCTGCTGTAGACAGCTCCGGGGCTGGCAGCAATTGGTAAAGTGATTTCTTTGTATACTGTTTACTATCTTTAAGGCTTTTAATGGAGGAAGCAATTTTTATGTATATATTTTTATATCTTTTGTAATTAAGAGTCACAGTTAACCTGAAAAATAAATACAGCAATATTCTGTTCTTCCCAGGAAGCCCAATTCTTAGCTTGTGCCTTTGGCATAATTCTAATACCTTTAAAAGAGGCATTTTTGACTAAAAGCAATATAAATGAAGGCAAAAATTAAACTTTGATGAGAAAGCTTATAAAATATGAAAGCTACTAAAGCAGTTCAGAAGATTCTAGTCCCATCTCAGAAATGCAGAAACGTTCTAGGAGTGCTTAGGCCAAAAACTCTGTTGTAGAGGTGCTTTAAAAAGAAGAAATCAAACAAGGAACAAACGGTCACTGGCAAGTGCAGGAAGGCATGGAGCTTGTTCACACATTTGCCAGCAGAACGTGTGCAGGCTGTTCTGACTTTGAAAGAATCACAGAATGGTTTGGATTGGAAGGGACCTCCAAAGGTCATCTAGTGCAACCCCCATTCAGTCAGCAGGGACATCCTCTACTAGATCAGTTTGCTCTTAGCCTTGTTAAGGCTGACCTGGAATATCTCCAGGGATGGGGCCTCAGCTACCTCCCTGGGCAACCTGTTCCAGCTGATGCACTCTCATGGTGTAGAACTTGTTCTTCAACATTCAATCTAAATCTCCCCTTTTCTAATTTCAAACAATTGCCCCTTGTCCTATCACTGCAGGCCTTTGGAAACAGTCCCTCTGCAGTCACTTTGTAGACCCCCTTCAGGTACTGGAAGGCTACTCTTAGGTCTCCCTGGAGCCTTCTCTTCTTCAGGTTTGACAACCCCGGCTCCCTCTGCCTGTCCCCATGGGAGTGCTGTTCTGGAATAGAGCAACCAAAGAACAGTCAGCCTGACAGTTTTAGGCTGTGCCTTTAAGGAAAAGGACAGCTGCTGAAACATTCTAGCTAAATGTTTTGGTGTAAAACGGAAAACAAAGGTAATTATAAGCGAATTTCATTGGTAGATCAGTGGGAAGGTAACTTTTAGGTCTTGCTCTGTGCCATCAGTGTCAGTCTGTCTGTTTCAGTCTGCCTGGACAGCTGTTTTTCTTTCTGTGCTTGGCGCCGACCTTGGACTAATGAGATAGGAAACTAATTCTTTGTCTTCCCTTAGCATACGCTTTGAACTAACAAAATTTCCCTTAATATCCTTTCTCTCTCTAACCCTTTTTGGGGAAAAAAAGGAGGAAGGGGGAAAATAGGATAGGATAGAATAGAATAGAATAGAATAGAATAGAATAGAATAGAATAGAATAGAATAGAATAGAATAGAATAGGAGTAGAATAGAATAGAGTAGAATAGAGTAGAATAGAGTAGAAAAGAGTAGAAAAGAGTAGAATAGAATAGAATAGAATAGAATAGAATAGAATAGAATAGAATAGAATAGAATAGACCAGGTTGGAAGAGACCTTCAAGATCATCGTGTCCAACCTATCATCCAACACCACCTAATCAACTAAACCATGCAACCAAGCACCCTATCAAGTCTCCTCTTGAACACCTCCACTGTCAGCAACTCCACCACCTCCCCGGGCAGCCCATTCCAATGGGCAATCACTCTCTCTGTGTAGCACTTTCTCCTAACTTCCAGCCTAAACCTCTTCTGGCACAGCTTGAGACTGTGTCCTCAAAAAAAGGGGGTTTTAGGGGGAAGGGCCTCCTCTACCGAGGGGAGGGGCAGGTTTTCTGTGTTATGTTCTTCCCTGTCTATTTTTGTATATACTGTAAATACTGCATATTGTGTATACATTCATCACATTTCATCCTGCTTGTAAAATACAGCTCTTTTCCATTTTGCTTCTCCAACTGAGCTAGCCGTGGTTTCTGTGTGTGTGTGGGGAGAACTGAACTTCTCTCACTACCACAGACAGCCTGGGAGAAAGCTTGGAATTGTGTCCAACAAAAAGAAGCTGTTGTGCAGCTCAGTTATCAAATGCTGCTTTGTGCTAAGACAGGCAGCGCTTTAAAGTTTTTTTTGTACTATCACCCAGAAAAACAACGGAGATGGGGGAGGGGTGGGAGGGGAGGAAGAAAAAGAAAGCAGGAAGGTATAAAATTGTACAAAAGAGCAATAAAAGCAGGCAAGAGCTTATTGTAAAATATATCTCCCTTAAAGCACTGTTTTCATATCTTTCAAACTGTTTCCTCCATCTGATGTCTCCCACTGGACCATTAAAGCAGCTAAAACAGCCCCAGTAGCTTACTTGCCTACATGCCAGCCAAACAGCACTGCCCTGAAGATGATCTTTTCTAATTCATCTTCAGCTTGCTGAGCAAATGACCTCACATCAGTCCTGTGGAGCCCATCCAGGTAGCTGATGCGGTCTGATGCAGTTATTATTGCTGCTAGTGCGAAAGTGTCTCAAGAGGGCCCATCTAAACAGGGGGCCAGTGTCCACTGAGCAACAAGCAGACAGAAAGGAGAAGAAAGCATGAAACGGGGCTTTAAAATACCTGCTGTGGACAGAGAGGGGATAGCTGCTTGGAGAATACCAGAGGGAGACAGCCAGCCCATGGTCAACTGTAGCTGACCCAAGATGAAGAACTCCTCAACCCAAGGCTGTATTGGTAGAAGTACAGCCAAGTGACTGAGGCCAGTGGTTATCCTCCTTAACTCACTACTTGTGAGGCCACATCTGGAATATTTGGTTCTGTTCTGTGCCCCCCTAAAATAAGAAAAGTCTCAGTAACCCATAGCTTGATCAAGAGAAAGCCATCTGGATGATCAGAGCTGGAACACTTGCAGGGGGATTGAGGAGTGCTCAGCCTGGAGAAGGTGGCTATGATGTGGTTTGAACTGAAATTATTTTAGTGACTGAAAATCCTTGAGGCCAGAGGCTGAAATTTCAGAAAAAAAAGAGAGTTTTACCCAGAAAATGTTCCTAGGAGCATAATAAGTGACCTCCTCTTAAGAAAAGTAGTTGATCTTTTGACTTTAGGTTAAAGCAAATAGGATTTGCATCTAAAGGACTGGTAAATTTTGGGGTGCTCTGTTATGTAACTGATGTAAGAGCAATGAAAGCATCTTTTTTTTTTTGCTGTGTTGAATTAAGCAGAAGTTTAGACTGTAGGGATTTCTAAGTTGACACAGGTTAAGAACCCAATGAAACGTGCTTCTCACAATTCCCCCCCTCCCCCTTCACACACCCCCCCCCCCTGCTGTATTTCACAAGCAGTGTATCTGTGAAAACCTTCTTCTGGAAAGCCAGATATTTTACATTCTGTTTTGATGGCCCCAGGTTCTTTGACTGTGGTGTGTGGCGTGCGTTACTAGCTCTCTGTGTTTGTCTATTGTAGAGCAGCCATCAGCCTCAGTCACTGTCAGGCAATAAGCATTTTTCTTACTGACTCTCAAGTGATTTAAATCTCACAGGCTGTGACATATTAGGTGCTTTCATAGGGCCTTAAGAATAATTCCCACTGCCTGTTACTATTTGTTGGTCATACGTCCTGCTTTGGAAAGATTTCCCCTACAACCCTTCTCTCGCTCATATTGTCTGCTGATTGTGGCAACCCCACCACGGCCTTTGTCCTTAGTTAGTATCATAGTATCAGTCAGGGTTGGAAGGGACCACAAGGATCATCTAGTTCCAACCCCACCTGCCATGGGCAGGGACACCTCACACTAGATCAGGCTGTCCAGAGCCTCATCCAGCCTGGGCTTAAACACTTCCAGGGATGGGGCCTCAACCACCTCCCTGGACAACCCATTCCAGGGCTTGACCACTCTCATGGTGAAGAACTTGCTCCTCACATCTAGCCTGAATCTCCCCACCCCCAGCTTCATTCCATTCCCCCTAGTCCTATCACTAGCATGAGTCACAGTTGTCATATTGTCTGAGCCTCATCCAGTCTTAAATCTGGATCTAAATGTGCATGATGGAGAGCATAGTCTTCATAGAAAGATTATGTGGTCCTTGGGTGAGAGTGCGGTGAAGATAAACATCTAAAGGGACAGTGCAGTGCTCTGTTTTCAGTCATTTGCATTTTTATTCCCCCTCCCCCTTCCCCCAAGGAGTAGCCTTCCTCCTAGGTGCATAAATACACACAGGATGGATTTTTTTCAGAGCTGCTCACTTTTTTTTGGGTCTGTGCTGTTCTGGTATGCTGTGTGCTCAGCTTCCCTTTCACTGCTAATGAAGCTCTGAAATGGAGAGAGCATACACATGTGTAGATACATAAAACCTCTTTGTAAAAGGACTGCATTCTGCATGTTCACTCATTCATCTGCATGCTCTCTGAGATATATGCTGAATAGCTTCCAAAGGTTTCTGGAGGCTAAAATCTTCCCTTGCATGTAAATGGGGAATGCACAGAAAGTTTTCCATAGCAAATGCAGGGGCAATAGCAACACCAGCATTAAACTCCAAGTAGCCGTTGCTTCTAATCCTCAATTTACTCATCTGGAGAGATTTACTGAGTCTTTGGAACTGCCCAGAAACCCCAAGCACTAATATGTAGATCCTGTAGCTGTCTGAGATTCTACAAAGCTCAAAATGCTCCTTCTAGTGCAATAAAATCCAGCTTTATGTGCCAGCTTCTGCAGGTCTGTTTTTGCAGAGCAGTTGTATTAGGTTAGCGCATTTTAAGGGAGCAAATTACCTCATGATATTCAACAGGAGAATCATCTGTTATGAGAAACTTCTAATTTTGAGACTCCTGATGAAAAAATTTGCATTCATCTTATCTATAAAACTGGATTAATTCATTGATATGAGAGGCACGAGACCAGTTTGGATACTGGAGTACTGTGTCCAGCACAGGAAGGATATGGACCTTTAAGGGCAACAAGGCTGGTGAGAGGCCTTGAGCACAAGCCCTGTGAGGAGAGGCTGAGGGAGCTGGGATTGCTTAGCCTGGAGAAGAGGAGGCTCAGGGGAGACCTTACTGCTCTCTACAACTACCTGAAGGGAGGTTGTGGCCAGGAGGAGGTTGGTCTCTTCTCTCTAGCAACCAGCACCAGAACAAGAGGACACAGTCTCAAACTGCACCAAGGGAAGTTTAGGCTTGAGGTCAGGAGGAAGTTCTTGACTGAGAGAGTAATTCGCCATTGGAATGTGCTGCCCAGGGAGGTGGTTGAGTCGCCGACCCTGGCAGTGTTCTAGAGGGGACTGGAGATGGCACTTGGTGCCATGGTCTAGTCAAGAGGTCTGTGGTGACAGGTTGGACTTGATGATCTTTGAGGTCTTTTCCAACCTTGGCGATACTGTGATACTGTGATGCTGATAGAGAGGGTCCAGAGGAGGGCCATGAAAATGATCAGGGAGGTGGAGCACCTCTGCTACGAGGATAGGCTGAAGGAGCTGGGGATGTTCAGCATGGAGAAGAGAAGACTCCAGGGAGACCTGAGAGCAGCCTCCCAATACCTGAAGGCATCTACAAAAAGGCTGCAGCACTGTTTGCAAAGGCCTGCAGTGATAGGATGAGAGGCAATGGCTTGAGATTAGAGGAGGAAATTTAGGCTGGATGTTAGGAACAAGTTCTGCACCATGAGGGTGGTGGAACACTGCAACAAGTTGCCCAGGGAAGTAGTTGAGGTTCCATGCCTGGAGATATTCAAGGTCAGCCTTGACAAGGCTCTGAGCAACCTGAACTAGTAGAGAATGTTCCTGCTGACTGCAAGACAAGTTGGACTGGATGACCTTTGGAGGTCCCTTCCAGCCCAAACCATTCTGTGGATTCTATGATTCATGAAATGTGTTTTTTTTAAATGAGTGGAGGTTTTATTTATGCAATAAGCATAAACTTCAATCTTCATCCTGACTAACTAGGGTTGCTTAGCCTGGAGAAGAGGAGGCTCAGAGGAGACCTTATTGCTCTCTACAACTCCCTCAAGGGAGGTTGTAGCCAGGTGGGGGTTGGTCTCTTCTCCCAGGCAACCAGCACCAGAACAAGAGGACACAGTCTCATGCTGCAACAGGGGAAGTTTAGACTTGAGGTGAGGAGAAAGTTCTTCACAGAGAGTTGTTAGCCATTGGAATGTGCTGCCCAGGGAGGTGGTGGAATCACCATCATTGGAGGTGTTTAGGAGGAGACTGGATGGGGTGCTTGGTTGCATGGTTTAGTTGATTAGGTGGTGTTGGTTGATGGGTTGGACGTGATGATCTTGAAGGTCTCTTCCAACCTGGATTTATTGTATTGTATTGTATTGTATTGTATTGTATTGTATTGTATTGTATTCTATTCTATTCTATTCTATTCTTCCATTCCATTCCATTCCATTCCATTCCATTCCATTCCATTCCATTCCATTCCATTCCATTCCATTCCATTCCATTCCAGCCTCTTTCAGATAGCCATATGAACAAAGTTGGGTGGGATTTTTTGGGAGGCATTTTTACTGCTTTTTTGGCCAAGTATTGTAATATTACATAATGCTCATAGAAGTATTTTGAGATCACAGGATGAAAGAGGGTATAGAAGTGCAATGTATTTATTGTTATTATTCTTACTATTAACATTTGATGAGTCCCCTGGCTTTTCTTTCAGGATTTTCTACTTATTTCAGTTGCACATTTTAATTGCTTAGTGAAATTGATGTAGTCATATCTCAGAGTTGGTTTAATTGGAATTATTGATGTCTGAAGCAGCACCCAGGCTGGGAAAACTGGGGTCTGATCAAAGTCTGCAGCTAATGGTTTAGTGAAGTTAAAAATTCAGTCTTAATTAAAAAATGAAAGCGAGAGCATGTACTTTCAAAGTGCACATTTTATGCTAAGGGAAGAGTCACTGCTTAGTTATGTGGAAGTGCTCATTGCAGTATTTAAGAAGAAGGGTGACAATAATGACTGAAGATTTTAGTCCTCAATATTTGTTGAGTTTTTCACCTGGTAGTGTTTACTGGGTGCCACACTGTGCTTTCCTACCTGCTGGTATGCTTTATTCCCTTTGGTCCTGTTTGGAACTGCCTGTAAAATGGGAAGTTGATTTTAAGAGAGGCTTTAAGATTTGTGATTTTTTTTTTGTCTGGTTGGTTTGGTTTGGTTTTAATTAATGTAGACCAAGGATTTTGAATTTTCTGGGGGGGGGGGGGAATTTTTTAACTTGATTGAAAATGCACAGAAATGTTTACAGTTCAAAAATGTGTTCTGCAGCCCAGCAGGCAAATCGTACCCTAGGCTGCATCAAGAGGAGTGCGGCCAGCAGGGCAAGAGAGGTTTCTTCCCCTTTACTGTGCTCCTCTGAGACCCCACCTTGAATACTGTCTCTGGTTCTGGTGTCCCCATGATAAGAAGGGCATGGACCTGATGGAGCGGGTCCAGAGGAGGGCCACAAAGATGATCCAAGTGCTGGAACCTCTGCTGTGAGGATAGGCTGAGGGAGCTGGGGTTGTTCAGCCTAGAGAAGACTCTGGGGAGACCAGAGAGCTGCCTTCCAATACCTGAAGGTATCTACAGGAAGGCTGGAGAGGAACTTTCCATGAGGGTGTCTAGAGAGAGGACAAGGGGGAATGGTTTGAAGGTGAGGGAGAATAGATTAAGATTGGACCTTAGGAAGAAGTTCTTCAGTGTGAGGGTAGTGGGACTCTGGAATAGGTTGTTCAGGGAGGCTGTGGATGCCTCCTCCCTGGGGGTGTCAAGGCCAGGTTGGGTGAGGACTTGAGCAGTCAAGTCTAGTCGAGAGGCTTCCCTGCCCATGGTGGGGAGGTTGGAGTTGATGACCTCTAAGGTCCCTTCCAACCTAAGCCATTCAGTGATGATGATGATTTCTCTTCTTGAACAGCCCTTACAGTCTTTTGTTGTTTGACAGGTGGAGGGTCACTTGCACACCCTTCTTATTTTCCACGGTTTCCTTCATTGAACGAAAGCCATTGCAACCCATGTAATGCTGTGGGGGAGACCCCCCACAATGCCACCATCTTTATGAAGTGTTCATGTTTTCTCCAGAAGCATGCATTTCATTTTCACAGTATTGATCAGACCTTCCTGAACTATTTTCTAGCCTAATTAGGGATGCAAAGAGGTTTATGTTACTCCGCTTACCATCTCGAGAGCTCTTTTTACACTGCTTGTTTAGAGGTTTGCTTCCTTGGGAGAGTTTATTACTGTATGAATGAAAATGCCTTTCTGAAGCTATTAATCATTTCAAGATAAGCCACCAAAAAAAAAACCAACCCTAATTGAGAACATTTCCCATTATTATTAAACTCTCAGGGGTGCTACAGGCGTGCACATTATTATACTTTAAACCTACCATTTCTCAATGCTTCTTGTGCCTTTTGGCACAGTGCTGTACTTGGGATTTTTCAGGAGCATGACCAGCTCTCACCCACCCCAGCCACAGTGAAGAAAATGTACTTTTTATCATTTTCTCATCAGCTGCTGCCTCCTGTTAGCAGTGAAATTGTTCTGGCCGGTGTTCTTGTGTCTGAACTACATGCAAAGGCTCAAACTAATCAAAAGGACTTCTTAACGTTGTTGGGCTGTGTTGTATTGTATTGTAATCTTCCCAATGAAGTGGAGGGGGGCTCATCGTGTGGGTCATTTGAAAATTGATTGAAGCAGATCACTGAGGAATGCACGGCAGTGAGCATTTATTCTCTGTCACAGGACATTCTAGATAAGATAATAGGCTATTGCTGGGACTTTTTGATGTTGAACTTGAGCTTTTCAAGTAGTAGTCAGAGTGATACATTGGGTATGCATTGTACCTAAAGGCTGTGCATGAAGTAGGCTGCTGGCAGTGGATAATAATGCTGAGGCTCATCAAGTGAAGCTTTTATACAATGAGCCAGTGTCACCTGAATGATTCTTTTTGTGCAGTGCACTGGACTGCAGACAATTGGTGAGTTGGGTAGAGATTGCTGTTAGTCGGTGTCCTGTTTTGTAAGAGCTTGTGTTCATCCTTTGTAGCTCTGGTGAGCCAATTTGCAGCCTGCATACAGTTTACTTTAGCAGTTTTGTGGGAGGACAATTCCTGCTGAGACAGGATCACAGAGTGACAGGATGGTTGAGGTTGGAAGGGACCTCTGGACGTCCTCTTGTCCAACCCTGCTGCTCAGGCAAGGTCATCTAGAGCCAGGTGCCCAGAGCATGTCCAGATGGCTTTTGAATATCTCTGAGAATGGAGACTCCACAATGTCCCTGGGCAACCAGTGCCAGTGCTCAGTCACCCTCATGCTGAAAAATGCTTCCTGGTGTTGAGACAGAACTTTCTGTCTCTCAGTTTGTGCCCACTGCTTGTGGTCCTGTCACTGGGCACTACTGGAAAGAGCCTGGCTCTGTCCTCTTTACAACTTCCTTCAGATATTTATATGTGTTGGTAACATTCTGAGCCCTCTCCTCTCTAGGCTAGTTGGTTCCAGCTCTCTCAACCTATCCTCATATGTGACATGCTCCACCCTCATCCTTGAGGGCCTTTGTTGCACTCTTTTCAGTATGGCCATGTGTCTCTTGTACTGGGGAGGTAGGAACTGGACCCAGCACTCCAGTTGCACCTCACCAGCACCAAGTAGAAGGAAAAGATCACTTGACAGTACTTTGCTGGGACTTTTGGATGTTGAACTTAAGCTTTTCAAGTGGTAGTCAGAGTGATACATTGGTTAGGCATTGTACCTAAAGGCTGTGCACAAAGTAGGCTGCTAGCAGTGTCCTGTTTTGTAAGAGCTTGTGTTCGTCCTTTGTAGCTCTGGTGAACCAATTTGCAGCCTGCATCCAGTTTACTTTAGCAGTTTTTGTGGGAGTGACAATTCCTGCTGAGCATGATTGAGGTTGGAAGGGACCTCTTGTCTCTTGAAGGGACCATGTGTCTCTTGTACTGGGGAGGTAGGAACTGGACCCAGCACTCCAGTTGCACCTCACCAGCACCAAGTAGAAGGAAATGATCACTTGACAGTAGTTTTCCTAATGCAGACAAAGATATCATTTGCTTTCCACTTGGTGTGCACCAGGACCCCCCCACCTCCTTTTCTGCCAACCTGTTTTCCAGCTTGTTGGCCCCCATGAACTAGTTGATACATTAACCTTTACATCAGATATTGCAGATATTGACTGTATTTTGGCACAGAGATTTTTCTGACATGTTAACTCTGGAAGCTGTAATATGTTTTTTAGTGTGCTCTTGCCAGTGATTGTAAATTAAATGGATCCAAACTTGGAGCAGTTATTCTTTGAATGGCTTAAAGCAGCTTTGTGCACAAGAATACTGTGCTGCTAAAGATGGATTTGAAATATTGGGGTTTTTTAACCTACACAATTCTAGTTGTATGAAATTATACCTGTGTGTGCTGAGGGCTTCACTGATTACAGTCTGTTGACACCATAGACCTCTCCTGTTGATCTTGTTCTCTTCATTCGGTGCTAGTACACAGATCTAATATTCTGAATAGCTGCTCCTGTATATATATGCAGATACAATTCCATTTTAATTGAATTAGTATCAAGGATAAAGGTACTGAAGATTCTGAAAAATAAAGCCAGTGTTCATGAGTTATGAAGAGGAAGGAAAGCTTGGCCTTGCCTCATCCTGGTTATTTCAGAGCATATTTAGAGGGAATAGAGAAAGAGTGACCTCAATGGCAGGGCACTAGACTGGAATTACAAGGTTGAGGAGCTTCTTGAACATTAGCTTTGGGCAACTTTGGGCAATTTGCTTTATCAGTCTGCCTTAGTTATCTCACCTGTAAATTGCACCTGATATGGCTCTGTTCTACTGTAGAAAGTGATATAAACTAATTAAATACCCCCCATTCCTAGTGGCCTGCAGTTGAGTTTCTACACATAGCATGATCAGAGTTCATACACAATATTTCCGCCTAAGTAGGTAGAAAAGTAATGAATTCAGGGTCTTGATGAAGTGGTCTGGTATGTTTAGGAAGAGCATAATGTCAAGAGAGGAGAATTCCTATTCCTGGAGCATTCCTGGAGGGCTCTGGGATATTGCCAGCAGGTACAAGATGCTAGCAGGCAATGAGATTAACTTTTGCGCTCAAGTTGCAAACCCTCTGTCCAGCAGTGGTTGAAGTCTGCAGATAGGCTTGGTGTTCCTGCACCTCCCTCCAAGCCAGCTATATCAAGCCTGATCTTGTCTTCCAAGACATGGGCAGATCCCAAATACAATAACCATTGGGCTAACAGTTCTGCTCATTTCAGGGTGATGGAATTTGAGAGACATGTTGAACATAGCCTCAATTGGACAGAAAGTCTCTGCCTCAGTTTGAAACTTTGCCTGCTCATAAAGTCATCCTGTTTCTGGCTCAAAGAGTGACAATTAAAAATCCTGTTTTTAACAGAAACTTAGATGCAATACTAAGTCTGAAATAGTTCTTCACCTTGCCTGACAAGCTTCCACTGAGCAGTCTGGCTGTGATTCTTATTTCCTGCAGCACCCAACAATCTTTAAATATGAGAATAAACCTCTCTTATTTCAGCTTCAGTATTGTGAAGTGATGTTTGTGTGGACCATCCATGCCCTTTAAGATGCTTGCTCCAAGTGGTCTGCATGTTTGGCATACACAGATGAATATGAAGGTGTGAGAGAGACATGCACTAAACTGATAAAGACATAATTCTGGAGCATGTATTAAAAAGGAATTTTAATAAATTAGATGTTATGAAATAGAATCATAGAATTGTTAGGGTTGGAAGGGACCTCAAGGATCACCTAGTTCCAACCCCTCTGCCATGGACAGGGACACCTCACACTAGACCAGGTTGCTCAGAGCCACATCCATAGAATCATGGCATCTACAAGGTGGGAAAAGACCTCAAAGATCATCAAGTCCAACCTGTCACCCAACACCTCATGACTACTAGACCATGGCATCAAGTGCCACGTCCAATCCCCCCTTGAGCACCTCCAGGGACAGTGACTCCACCACCTCCCTGGGCAGCACATTCCAATGGCTAACAACTCTGTGAAGAACTTTCTCCTCACCTCGAGTCTAAACTTCCCCTGGCACAGCTTGAGACTGTGTCCTCTTGTTCTGGTGCTGGTTGCCTGGGAGAAGAGACCAACCCCCTCCTGCCTACAAGCACCCTTCAGGTAGTTGTAGAGAGCAATATGGTCTCCCCTGAGCCTTCTCTTCTCCAGGCTAAACAATCCCAGCTCCCTCAGCCTCTTGTCGTAGGGCTTGTGCTCAAGGCCTCTCTCTTAGCCTCATTGCCCTTCTCTGGACATGTTCAAGAGTCTCAACATCCTTCTTAAATTGAGAGTCCCAGAGCTGGACACAGTACTCAAGCCAACATGGCTTTAAAACCTCCAGGGATGAGGCTTCCACCACCTCCCTGGGCAACACCTGTTCCAGTGTCTCACCAACCTCATGGTGGAACTTCTTCCTAACATCCAATCTGAATCTACCCATTTCTACTTTTTTCCTATTCCCCCTAGTCCTATCATTACCTGACCCCCTGAAAGTCCCTCCCCACGCTTTCTTGTAGGCCCCTTCAGATACTGGAAGGCCACAATAAGGTATATGTAAAACATATAATTAATCTTTACAACTGCTGGTACACCAGGCTGTGTTCTTATTCAGATACCAACTGAATTCCATTTGGATTGTTACACTCCTCATTCAAATTTTGCAGAGGAGTTTCAGATGATTAAAAGACCCTATAGCACCAACCCAGAGTTCCACCACATAAACATATTACAGCTGTTCTTTAGTTACAATGAGTGGGGGGGCACACCTTCATCCCTGAAAGCCATTTAGTACCGTTACACCTGTTTGCGTGGGGTTGATTATAAATTGGAGTTGCATTCATCATCTTGACAAACTGAAGTTTTGTGGGTTTAGTGCTGTGTTCTCCAATAGAAAAATGCACCAAAGCCTGTACCAGTTATTCCAGCAAAACTATCCTGCTTGAGAGGGAACTGCAAGGCCAATACAAATATAATGCAATAAATGTCGTTAAAATTGTGAAAACATCATGACTGCTGAGAGAGAGAAATATGTTATTGGTGCTGATTGTTTGCCCCAAATCTCCTAATGAGTTGAAGTGAAAGTAATTAAAAAAGAGGCTAAATGTCAGGAATAATTTCCCAAGCAAGTATTTCAGAGCCTGCTACTGGCTGCAGTCACAGAGAGGGGGAATCTTTATCACCCAAGACACTTCAATCTATAAGACAAGAATTGATGATTAAATGTCATATAAGCAGCTCAGGCAAATGTCTTCCCTGTCCTTCCTGATTTTTTTAGAGCTCTGTAGTCTTAAGGATGATTTTTTGGTAGCTCTGTAGTCTTAAGGATGATCTGACCTCCTGAGGTTGAGGGCAGCAGAGAGTCATTATTCAAATCTAACTTAATTTTACACTTATCTTTGTTCTTCTAAAATGTTGAGGCCTTGATGGAGCAGGTGCAAAAAGAGCAACTAAGCTGGTGAAAGGCCTAGATAATGCATCTGATGGAGAGCAGCTGAGGGAACTGGGACTATCTAGTTTGAGAAAGAGGAGGCTGAGGGGAGACCTATATCACCCTCTGCAACTACCTGAAAGGACAATATGGAGAGGTAGGTGCTGGTCTCTTCTCGCAAGTAATTAGTGATAGAACAAGAGAAAGAGCCTCAACTGCACCAGGGAGGTTTAGGCTGGACATCAGGAAGAAATTTTTCACTGAAAGAGTGGCAAGCATTGGAACAGGCTGCCCAGGGAGGTGGCTGAGTCACCATCCCTGTATGTGGTAAAGGTCATTTAGATGTGGTGCTTAGCAATGTGGTTTAGTGGAGGCTTGGTAGAGTAGGGTTAATGGTGGACCTGATCATCTCAGGGTCTCTTCCAACCTGAATGATTTCCATGATTCTAAGTTATCATTTGTTTAATAGCTAAAAGGCTGTACTGGTGCTGTAGAGATTCCCGGCATGTTGGACTGTAACATGGTGGCAGAGTCAGCATCTTGTAGCGTCGTCTACTTTCAACTGGGAAAATCTAGCAGACTCTACTGGTGGCTGTGTTGATGTATTTCATCTCTGTATTGCATATGTTCAAAATTAATGCAGGCCCTTCTGATAACTGTAGTGTATTGTCAGATCTATTGTAGAGATTGATGGTGGAGCCAACAAAGAGTTCATACTAAAGGATAAAATCCAGCCTTTACATAAGTTTATGTAAAACAGCAGAATATTATTTTTGCTTGCATCAACTGATTTTGACATAAAGGTAGGCAGGTGGGAGATGGCTTGGTTTTGTTTTTTTTAGAGGGATTTTTCATCTCTGCTCCTCCAAAGTCGTGTGTCTTTGCTTTCAGGGTGTATTTGAAGTAGTCGAATGAGGCCTTTGCAGCGGGGAAGCTGTTTGCACAGTGCTGTCAGCAGCATCCCTTTCCTGCTCTCTCTCTCTCTGGAAGTGAGGCTCATGCAAGAGCAGAAGATGAGAAAAGGCTCTGTTTTACATAGAACTTAGCCTTGCTTCGCTGGGTGAATATTTTCTAGTGATTTTATGCTGAAGAAAATTGCTCCAAGGTGGAAAACAAAGCTGTAATGCTGGAGCTCGCAGAGTTAACTGTCAGGGTGCAATTCTGATTGGGGAAGCTTGCGACCTCTGCGAGCCTTCTTGTTAGTATGTCCTCTTCCTCTTATAGGTCTCCTGATCAACAGAGAGTTAAAGATAAGGATCTTATATTTCTTTTTTTTAAATTATTTTTTTTTTGCATGAAAAAGAGCACAGTAGGAGTTTGATGAGCAGACACTTTTATAATAAAACCCTTCTGTCTCATTGAAAGTGTAGATTGCTAGCTATTACATGACACTGAACAGTTTCCCTTTCAGTATTATCACACAGTGACTTAATGTGATGAGGCATTAGAAAACGATTGAATTATTTTAATTTTTCCTTTTTCACTGGGTTTCTGAAGCCATTGTGTTTTATTTTGAGGTAAATTATCCTATTTATCTTGTCTGCATAAAATACCTTTATGAATAATGCAAGAAGTTGGGATGCTAAAAGTAAAATTACAGACCTGTCCTTAAAGGACAGGATTAACATCCTGCAAGATCTTATTCAAACCAACTGGTGCCTTTATTCTGCCACACAAAAATGTACCATTTTAGTTTTTGCAAAGCCATTAGGTGTAGTGTTGCCAGATCCATTAACAATTCTGTACTAATGACAGTTAAATAACTGAGTGAGTAAAGCAGGCACTGGAACTGTCTGTACAGACTCTCCTTTTACGTGGACGTTGTAAGAGGGCTTGAATGAAAACACTGCAGAAGTAGTTCCACGGGTCTTATGCGAATTACAGATAGAAACAAAAAAAACCCCACCCTCAAAACAAAACAAAAAACCCACCACCACCAAAAACACCACACACACACACAAAAAAAAAGGGGGGGGGAGGGGAGTACATTTAATTAAGTACATTTTGCAGAGGCAATTAAGGCTGTGGATAATGTTCAGTTCCCAAGGAAATATTAAATTGGCTGTTTCTCACAAGCACTCTGTTTAGGTCTAGCTGGCTATTACAGCAGGCATGCAGAAAGCCCATGCTGATTTGTGAGTTCAGTGAATGTGTGTGCTCTGACTTTTGTGAGCATGGCTTCGTCACATGGGATAACAAGGTGTAGACGTGCTTGCGAAGACACAGGTTCCTCCATCCGTGGTGGGATGCCGCGATGCTGTGTGAAGGCACGTCTGCGCACTGCTGCCAGGAGCCCTGAGCAAGGACAAGAGCTAAAGCGTGGGAACCCAGTGAAAAACTGTCCCCTGTTGTTTCCTCTGGCCCATGTCATTGCAGAATTTCTGAACAGGTTTTTCTCTGTGCTCCTTTGCAGAATCATAATTTCTGTGCTGGTCTCCCTCTGAGGTCAGAGATATACACCCTCATTTCAGTTTAGCATAACTTTTATGAAGAAGATATAGAGAGAGTGTTCTGGTGAGCATCTGCACACACAAACCCCACATAAATATTGCATATAGAGATCGAGTTTTTATAGCAAATCCCAACCCAGACTGGGCTAGAAAGATGTTAATCCTGAGGGACTATGCAAGTATAGTGCTAGGATCCAACAGATAGAAAAGCAGTGATGAGAAAGGTGAATTGATTCTAATTCCCTGAGCTGGCCATTATATCTAGCAACAGCTTCCTTGGCAAAAAGATCCCCAGAAAAAGTATTTTCAAACCCATAGTACACCCAGATGGAAATGATCTATTAAGTGTACTAGTTAATGTCACAGTATATGACACACCTTTTGTACAGGCTGTTATTTGCAGTTTTGCTCTTGGTATCACAAAGATCTTACTCATTCTGAAAATCTAACCAAACCCCTAATACTTTGCTGTACCTGAGAGGATATTTACACGTGTGGTACAGATAATGCCAGGATCACAGGAGAAGCTTGCAGACCTAATCAGCATATTTTTCCCCTTTTATTCTTTTGTACATGATTTAACACATGGGAGTAGAAACTGCCATATTTAGACAGATGGAGAAGCTGCT
>CM037647.1:3736410-3863275 GCA_015227895.2 Colaptes auratus | reverse complement strand
AAGAACCCCAACACCACCACCACAAACAATGCAGACAGTTTCTAGGAGAATGGTGAAAGGGACAGTACTTTTATTTAATTGTGGCAGAAATCTTTCCATTGTCCTTGGTATTGCTGAAGTTTTAGGCTGCTGTTCTCTGTGCTGAGAACTAAGTAGTGAGCTTCAGTTCTCTCTAATCTTCTGACAGCCAAATGTTCATGATGAAGTTTGGGATTATTTATCTGGCTTTCTCTTGCAGCCTGTGTGTGTTGATTGTTGTAGTCCTTTTGAGGTAGTCTTTGTCAGCCTTCTGA
Organism: Colaptes auratus; assembly: GCA_015227895.2. Lineage (NCBI taxonomy): Eukaryota > Metazoa > Chordata > Aves > Piciformes > Picidae > Colaptes > Colaptes auratus. The sequence continues at coordinate 3,862,982 of CM037647.1, read as the reverse complement.
AAGTTTGGCAGTCTTTTAAACACAAATAAATCTGAAAACCAAATGAATTATTCTTCAGGCATTTTTTTTCCTTCCCCTCTCTTGGGTGTTTAATTTCATATTCATCTCAGTAGAAGTCGTAACAGAAGATCTCTGATCTTTCAGGGATAAACAGCAACCAAGAGGCAAGTGTCTGAGATATGCACAGATCAATGCATGTGTTCATCTGTAGGGAGCTGTTTTGTTGTTTGTGAGCAGGGAATACCTGAAGAATACTCAAAATGAAGATCAAGTGAGAGGAGTTTCCTCTGGAGAAATCACAGCATATAGGAAATACAGAAGATTGATCCTTTAAATTGCCATAAATTCCATTACATTGCAGGGAGATAATGACATCATGAAACTGGGTTAGATACAGCACTGGAAGAGATAGTGATCTTATCACTGGAGCCTCAGTGGTTTTATTGAACCCATTTATCATTCTAAAATGACTGTAAGGAGAAAGAAGCTCTGTTCTATTTATAATCCTTCTTGTCAGCCTCTGTAGCATGCAGTGTGTTAGAAAGCAAGCAGCAAGGCACTGCTGCATATTTCACTGTTGCTTGCTTTACTGGAAGAAAGAAGAGCAGTGGGGCACTGCAGTGAATCCATGTTCTAGATCATCCATCCCATGTAGGTGACTTTAGCAACCAGGGAGATGAAAGGGGTTAAATATGTGAGACTCTGTGGCTGCAGCCTGACTTCCCTCTCATTGCTTTTCTAGGAGTGTCATGCTGGAGTGAAAAATGTGAAGTAGAGAGCACTGAATGATGAAGTCTTTCTTTTACAGGAAAAGACTTCTGCAGAGGGAATGTAAGTTCCAAACTGTGTTACTGGGGACAAGGCATTTCTGCAGCATGGTCTGAATGGCTTGCTTTCCTAGTCACATATGCCAGCTTCAGTCTAACCAAATGCTGATTATGCATCTAGGAAGACTGAATGTAGGACAAACTGTCAGACCAAGGAACTCTCCTCAAGACATTATTGCCTCTGGAAAAAACTTTCAGTCATACTGGGTAATCAACCAACCATAAACTCCCTGGCTATGAGAACACACATGTTGAGAGGCTTTATGACAAGCACTTCCCTTGGGAATTTTTCCTTTGGGGAAATGTAATTACCAGTGTGTGTAGCACTAGTGAATTTAGTACTGGGCTATTGTATCCAGTTCAGTTTGTTGTCCAGAAGGATGTAAAAGTTGCTTCAGTCAAACCTAAAAAAGCACAGTTTAGCAAGGAGAGCTTTAAAACAGGACACAGTCTCAAGCTGTGCCAGGGGAAAGTTCAGGCTGGATGTTAGGAAGAAGCTCTTCCCAGAAGGAAGATTGGCCATTGGAATGTGCTGCCCAGGGAGGTGTGGAGTCACCATCACTGGAAGTGTTTAAAAAAAGAGATGGATGAGGCACTGGGGGCCATGGTTAGTTGAGGAGATGGTGTTGGGTGATAGGTTGGACTTGATGATCTCAAAGGTCTTTTCCTATTCTATTCTAAAAGGTAGTTTGATCATGTTTGTGTATTACATGGTGTGAGAACCAAGTGGCTGTCTCAAAACCTGGTCTGAATAGATCTTAACTCATCCTCTCTCTCTCTCTATTTTTTCCTCTCCTCTTTCTTCCCATTTCCCCTCTGCTCCTGTCCAACCAGCAGCTCTAAGGTCCGTTACCAAGAGTTTTCATTGGCTTTAATAAACTTTAATTTACTCTGAGGGAATTTTGAATCTTTAGCACAACCTTCCTCATTGCCCAGTGTTGGCTAAGGATACTGGGTCATGACACATGGGGAAGATTGCAGCTGCTTGCAAGTGCAGCAAAAAAATCTAATGGCTGGAAGCTGATGTCAGACAAAACTCAGGTAGAAATTATGCTCACATTTGTAAGTGAGTTTAGAAACTACAAAAAGTTATTGCAAGACCTTGGTGATTTTTTCAGGTGATTTGTGATCTTCAGTGAATCAGTGGTCTCTCTGAAAATACACAGTTCTTCCTTCTCTACAATTAGCTTAAGGGGCACTTAGACGTCATGGCGATGCAGGAACATGGATTATTTGAGTGCTAGTAGGTGGTCTCTTGTCTTCAAAGTGTCTCTCATTAAATTTACCCTATCTGCAAGGGCCCATTCAGGTGCAAGAGTGTATAATATCATCATATAAAATCAATGCTTGTACTGACATTAAGGGCTGTGTTGTGTGATCTTTGTGCATGAAATGGCCACCTACCTATTTAAAGTGCAATGAAAATGGAGCTGTGCCTTTTCTCATCAGGCCGTTGAATGGCTCCCTGGCTGCCTAAGAACTCTTGAGTAAAAGTTTTCCTGTTAAGTGCTCAGAGCACTTGGGGAATAGGCACAAAATGTCATATGTCTTATAAAGACCAATAGGCTGGAACATAAGATTTACACTGTTTCAGGCCACAGCATGAACATGAGGAGCATGACTTCAAGTCCCTCAGTCATCCCAGTCAAAAACTTTAAGCTAGTTACAGATGCATTGAACATGACTTTGTCCAGGTTAAGAGAGTTTCCAGTTCCTGAGAAATCCACCTTTGCTGAAGCATAGCTCAGAAGTCAATATATGCCCTTCTACATGCCTCAAGTTACCTGCTGCCTTCCAAGGAGGTGCATTTCACTGCCAGTACATGTTTGTTGCTTTGCTGTGGAAGAGACCTGCAAGAGGATGATTCATCTAAATGTAATGCAAATATCTATTTAAAATACTGGGGGAAGTGTAATTGAAAATATTTACCTTGCACATTTATAATTTACTCTGTCAAGGAAGGTTCATGTGTGTGAATATAAGTGAAGAAGAAATTTTGCTGGTACCATGGCAACAATCTCTCCTATTTTATAGAGGGGAATCTTGTAGCTTTTTTTTTTTCATAGTAATAGAGTAATTTTATGTCTTCCTTTCCCCCCTTACTCCCCACATGAAAACATCAGATTCTTTAAGGTAATCCTGCTCATTCCACTCCCTACTCTCTTTCTCAGTGAACATCTCGGTCAATGGGGTCAGAGTGGCCAGGCAGAAAGGGACTTAGGGGTACTGGTTGATAGTAGGCTGAACATGAGCCAGCAGTGTGTCCAGGTGGCCAAGAGGGCCAATGGCATCCTGGCCTGGATCAAGAACAGTGTGGCCAACAGGAGCAGGGAAGTCATTGTGCCCCTGGACTCAGCACTGGTCAGGCCACACCTTGAGTCCTGTGTCCAGTTCTGGGCCCCTCAGTTTAGGAAGGATGTTGAGTTGCTGGAAGGTGTCCAGAGAAGGGCAACAAAGCTGGGGAGGGGTCTGGAGCACAGCCCTGTGAGGAGAGGCTGAGGGAGCTGGGGTTGTTTAGGCTGGGGAAGAGGAGGCTCAGTGGAGACCTTATTGCTGTCTACAACTACCTGAAAGGAGGTTGCAGCCAGGTGGGGGTTGGTCTCTTGTTCCAGGCAAGCAGCACCAGAACAAGAGGACACAGTCTCAGGCTGCACCAGGGGAGGTTTAGGCTGTATGTTAGGTAGAAGTTCTTCATAGAAAGAGTGATTGGACATTAGAATGTGCTGCTCAGGGAGGTGGTGGAGTCACCATCCCTGGAGGTGTTTAGGAAGAGACTGGATGGGGTGCTTGGTGCCATGGTTTAGTTGATTAGATGGTGTTGGATGATAGCTTGTACTTGATGATCTCAAAGGTCTTTTCCAACCTGGTTAATTCTATTCTGGCTCATAACCCTGGACAGTTTGAAAGGCCTATTTACAAAATGGAGCTAAATAAAAGTGTTCAAAACCAGAAGCTTTGGATTTCATCTGCCTCATATACCTTGCTTGGTTTTTAATTTCCCCTTAAAATAATTAACATCTTCAACAATACAGAGCAAAAGCAGAGGGGAGAGTACACCTGACTTAGCTCTAGACTGCCAGAAGTCAAGATTCAAGTGCAAAAGTAAACTTCAGAATATGTTGTGTACCTGTTATGTAGAATATTCTGCTTATAATGAGGTTGATGTAGAAATACAGAAGGGGAACCCAAATTTTGGCTCCAAACATGGTGGAACAAGCATAATCCAGGTGCATCAATAGCAAACATGAATGGTAGCAATAGTTTCAAAGGTCTCTGGAAATAAGAGTCCTTCCAGAAAATAAGCCATGGTGAGTTGCTATCCCAGCTTTCTAAAAATGTCTGCAGGATTCACCTTTGTCAAAGAAAATCTGAATTTCACAATGCTAAGGAAATTTAGTAGTGACTCAGAGATTTCCAACCAGAATGTGCCTTCAATTATAGACACGTTACATAATGCCATCATCAGTCTTTCTATTTATACACAGCTGCCTATTCCTCAGCTGGAGGAACTGGGCTCCTGGTTTAAAATTGTTCTCACCCTTGTTCATTGGCAGCTTTGCAGTCTGGAGTCAGTGTGTTCCTTTTGACATGGATTCTAATATCTTGCTAGTTCAGCAGCTGCATGCATGTTGTCTGCATGCTTATAGCCTTTCTTGGATTGAATGTCTGAATACATCACTAGTTTTAATTTGCAGTATAATTATCTGCTCCACTACATTTGCAGCACTTGGTGAGCTAATGGTACAGAGAGAGGATGGGATGGCTGGAAAAGGATATTGTTGCTTTGCTGGGAGAGGCTTATGCAGAATTCATTTAGTCTGTGTAAGTGAAAGGCTAATCTCACTCGGTCATGGAGTTGTATAAAGCTTAAATTTCTTAAAATATCCTTTATCTTGCCAATATTTGAAGTGGGAGAGAGTGAATGTAATACAGAGATCAGCCTGAAAAGTAAATATGGGGAGAAGAAAGCCATTAAAAATGGATGAAGCACAGAAACAGATGCTGAGAAATCAGCAGCCTCCTAATAATTTCTACAGTTCAGAATGAATCCTGCCTGGTAAGAAAAAAATATATAAGAAGTAAAAATAAAATGATTGCAAAAGGAGTAAAATGAAAAATCATACTTCCCCTGCAAATTCCACACAACATTCATGTCTATACTGCATGCATTTCTTTGAATGAGGACCTTACGATTCGCTATGGCTTGGAACCCAATCCACGTTGTGGCTGAAGGCAGGCCTGTGGGTCTCAGAGCCACCGCAGTCCTGGGCAGGGAGAGCGATGCACCACTGAGACACCAAGAAAGCTTTCCACTTGGAGGGCAACAAGAATGTGTTCTAATCAGAGCTGAAAAGCTTGCTCCAAAAGGGTCATTGCTTGTGGTGCAAATCGCCCATGTGTAAAGGGCTGATGCACCGCTGAAATCCCGATGTGAAGCTTTAATGGGGTTTAAGTTGTTGTGTGGGCCATGGGAATTTTCTGGTAAACATAGTGAGCATCCAGGGCACAAAACCAGTCTCTGAGAAGGAACCTAAGTGGTTGAACTGGATAATGCAATGCATTCTCAGCTGTTGGTCCTGATTTTCAAGTGCAGCCTTGTACAAGTAAGAGCAAGATGCTGGCACCAGGGATTACCAACAATGTCTCTGTGAAAGAGAGGATCTGTAGCTCATTATGATGAAATGCTCTAATTTTCAGTTTCAAACATTAATTTCTTCCCATACTTTGCTGAATTTAGGCAACAGTGCTGTCAGTCAGCAGCAAAATGTGTGTGCCAATGATAATTCAGTATTTCTCCAACTCTAAATGACTGTTTGGAGTGAGACCTGTGCTTGCCAATTGCCTGTGACAATACACTAATCAATAGATTGAGTGCCTCCTGCTTATAAAGTATTTTTAAACATGTAATGATTATGTATCTTTAGTAAATTCCCCTGCATCATGCTTTAGCTCAACTAAAATTAGAGGGAAGAAACTGAATGGTTTTCACTTATCCTGAATTGTGGCTATTACCTGCAGTAGATTCTGTAACAGTAATTCTCAGTGTGGGGAGTAAGGACTGGAACGTGGACTTTGCTTCTCTGACTATGACTTACCTAAATTGGTTATTTCAGGAGACAGAATGTCTGGATCAGCATAAAATAGGGGGGAGGGGGCATATTAAATAGAAGCAATATAAAGAATGAAAATGGGTGGGGGTGGGAAATAAGGAAGTTGCATGTGGAGAGAAAAGAGCTTTTAAGGCACCATGTCTGCTACTGAGTTAAAATATAGCTAATTTTAATAATGCAAGTGGAGAGGTCTGACTTGCTTGCTTCCAGTGCATTTAAATTAGGCTAAGAATGAAAAGTAGCAAGGAAAAAAAGGTAATCCTGCCTTTCATTACTAAAATAATCTGATAAGATAGGTGGGTGAGTAAGGGAATACCCTTGTGTTACAGCTGGAAATGTTGTCTAAGGCTTTAAGAATAGCCCAACGGGTTAAGGTGAAATATGCTGAATGGGTAACTCCTCTGTGGTTTGTTGAGGTGACCGGAATACTACTGACATGCAAAAAGCAGTTGGATTTAGAGGGTGACAAAACTGCAGATCAGGTAGGAAAAAGTTTTGTCAGCTGAAAATCCATGGTACTAATTTACCCAAAGAGATGAGCTCCCTATAAACATTAGTTCTCTTGTCAATGATTGATTATTTGGGATCAATATATATAAGTAGCAGATGGTAAATGTTTCTCGGCTAAGTAGGTCTAGTACTTTGCTTAGCCTGGAGAAGAGGAGGCTCAGAGGAGACCTTATTGCTCTCTACAACTACCTGAAGGGAGGTTGTAGCCAGGAGGGGGTTGGTCTCTTCTCCCAGGCAACCAGCACCAGAAAAAGAGATCAGAGTCTCAAGCTGCACCAGGGGAGATTTAGGCTGGGTGTTAGGAAGAAATTCTTCACAGAAAGAGAGATTGGCCATTGGAATGTGCTGCCCAGGGAGGTGGTGGAGTCGCCATCACTGGAGGTGTTTAGGAGGAGACTGGATGGGGCACTTGGTGCCATGGTTTAGTTGATCAGATGGTGTTGGGTGATGGGTTGGACTTGATGAACTCGAAGGTCTTTTCCAACCTGGTTAGTCCCGTTCCATTGCATTCCGTTCCATTGCATTCCGTTCCATTGCATTCCGTTCCATTGCATTCCGTTCCATTGCATTCCGTTCCATTGCATTCCGTTCCCTCATCACTCAGGTTGTCTTAAACTGGGGGGTTTGGATTTGAATGTATTTCTATTTCAGTGACCTCTGGAAACTTCAGCAAAGTGGAGTCTGCAATCCACAGTATCTCAGAAATGGTCACATTGTGTTTGTTGTGTAAAACACTTTAAAAAATAACATATTGTCTGCTTTATGATACAATTCTTAATATGGAGAAATGAGGTTTTTCTTTTGATTTTATCAGCCTCTTCTTAATTTTGGGCTTCTGTAATCGCCCTTTGAATAGAAAAGATGTCTCCAAAAAGGCTTTGCTTTTTGTCTCTATTAATTGTTATTTAAACTATGCTATCATGTTGTAGATTATTCGCTCATGTGAAAAAGATTTGTCTTCAGAGCTTGTATGTATTGGGATTTGGTTTGGGGTTCTATAATATTATCAACTTGGAGCATGCAGCGCCTCATGAGGAAATATATAATACTTTTATTGCTGTGAGACACTCAGCATGCTCCAAAGTATGATGCATCATGCAGGGTGTGGTATTTTATTGCTTGAAGTGTAAGAAATCTTTTATCAAAAGAAAAACTGAACTCTTCCTTTGATGTTTCTTTATACCAATACTCTCAGCCAGCCTAGGACAAGATCTTCTGACCTAAAGCAGAATGGGAATTAAACAAAGTGACCACAAGGCTTGGAGACAATCAGCAATGAGAACTCTGGGTGGGTTTGTTTTTTTTTGGTTGTTGCTGTTTAATTGTATTCTCAGTTTAATGTCTTTGTGGTGTAGATCTTTAATGACCATAGGCTCCATGAAATTAAATAGGAGCATTTATGGAGCTAGTGGTAGATAAAAATCTAATTACTTTTGGCAATGTGCTCATATCAGGGAAAGGAAATATGAACACAAAGATAAGATATAAAATACTGCAGTTGATAGAATGCTGTGATACTTTTAGGAAGCTCTGATGTTACTTTTATTCATAGAGGCTCTCTGGCACTTAACAGGGATAGTATCTGAAAAACAAAGCACATTTCTCTATCCTATGGAACTCCATGGCAGTTCTGTGGCCTTACTGGTTATTAGAGATCTCTAATTTTTCCCTGCATCTCCAAGTAGCCAAAATAGTAATGAGGTTGAGTATTTAAAGATCATGGCTTAAATAGCTACCAAATAGTGATAAAAGAAGCAACAGAAGCCTGTTCTGTCCTTTGAGCACTTGTAAACTTTGACATTTACAGCCATGTAGCTGCAACGATGGAGAAATGATGTGAACAGAAGTAGGGCAGATCAAATCAAACAGAGAGCTTCTGAGCCAGAGGTAGAATATGGCTCCCAATACTTAAAAAAATACTGTGTGGGAATAAAGCATCTCTAGAGCTGGAGGAGAAAATGAAAGGAAGGATAGACCTTGTGCTTTCCTAAACCACCTATTCCACCTTCAGACCTTGCAGAATTTATGGAGTGGGAGAGAAAAGGGCTGTATGTGAAAACCAGCATAGACTGAAAGTTGTCCTTCAAATCGTGATCTCTCATGATGAAGAGAAGGATGATAAAGTCCTGCAGTTGCGTTGTTTCCTCCTAATTGCACTATTCAGCTGATAGTAAACTCCAGGAAGCCTAGTATAGGAACTAAGCTGAGAGAGATCAGAAATGGAGCTATGAGACTAACATTTTCATGTCTTGTAGAAACTTGTAATACACTGTTTAAGCAAGGGAGCCTTTGAGAGTTAGCCTGCTGGACAACGCTGATAAGGAACTGTACAGCATGTCAGCACCTCAGGACTTCCTTCCCCAATTTACTGTCATGTTGTTAGGTCTTAGCCTAACTGCATGCAGCTGCCATTTCATCCAGAGAATCTGGAACCTCTTCACTGAGGGCTGTGCATTAGGGTGCCTATCTTGTGTGGGGTGCAAATTGCCATTAAAAGGCTCAAAAACTAATACAGAAATGGTGATTGGCATAGACAAATTATTTAGTGAGTTCTGCACATAAATACTCAGTTTGCTTTGCTGGGGAAACATTAAAAAAAGGAAGAAGGGAAAGAAGATGAAGGACGTTGAGACTCTTGAACGTGTCCAGAGAAGGGCAATGAAGCTGGGGAGAAGCCTCGAACACAAGCCCTATGAGGAGAGGCTGAGGGAGCTGGGGTTGTTTAGCCTGGAGAAGAGGAGGCTCAGGGGAGACCTTATTGCTGTCTTCAAAGAGATGTTGTATCCAGGAGGGGGTTGGTCTCTTCTCCCAGGCAATCAGCAGCAGAACAAGAGGACACAGTCTCAAACTGTGGGAAGTTTAGGCTGGAGGTGAGGAGAAAGTTCTTCGCAGAGAGAGTTGTTAGCCGTTGGAATGTGCTGCCCAGGGAGGTGGTGGAGTCACCATCCCTGGAGGTGTTCAAGAGGGGATTGGACATAGCACTTGGTGTCAGGTTTTAGTATTCATGAGGTCTGTGGTGACAGGTTGGACTTGATGATCTTTGAGGTCTTTTCCAACCTTATTGATTCTATGATTCTTGCAGATTCATAGTGCCACCAATTTATGTTGCTAGCAACAACAGGAGTCCTTTGTTGTTGTTTTTTTGTGGAAATGTAGGCTTGGTCTGATTTGCCTTACCTATTCACATTAAGCCAGTCCATTGCTTCTCACAGCATGAATCGTGTCTGACTGTCATACCTGAGTTGGTATAATTTGGATGAGTGCACCATCAATCACAATAACTGCATGCCTCCCCGACGTCCTCCAGAATGTGCTTTAGGTTACTGGAAGATGCCACAACTCATAGTAATGGTACAGGCCAATATTGCAGAGATCAAGAGAACTATTTGCTTAGCATATTTGAAAAAAAATCACATTGATTGTTATAGTGCCTGGCATCTGCAACCTAAATATGGAGAGAGATCTGCCTGAGGAGCGGCAACAGGCTAGGGAAGGAGAAGTTATTGCAAATGTCAAAGTGCTCTCGAGACAGTCTTTGGTGGATGGAAAGTCTCCAGAAGTTAGTACCACTCAGCAGGATACAGACTTTTCTTGAGCTCAGCAGAAACACTGAAAGCTATTAGGCTTTCTCCCCCTCCTCCCCCATTCTAATCACTTCCCCCTTGTGCAATGGACTCGAATTGACATTGGGGAAAGGAAAGATGAGGCAAATGCGTTTTCTGTCTTTTCAGCAATGCAGCCCTTCTGCAAACCAAGTGTGGGTCTTCCTCGAGCCGTTCCCACTTGCAAGTGGCATCTTCAGGCAATGAATTCCTGGCCAGTAATATTTCAGTGAATGCCAAACTGAGAATACCTGTGATATTCTGGAACATGATTAAGTATTTTCTTTGATTTCCCTTGTCTTTACCTTCACTGGAGTACTGGAAAAGTACCAAACCCAAGAGCTGGAACAGAGCTGACAAAATAATGAATCACCATTTCCATCTCTATCAAATTTTAGGAATTAAGAATGACTGCTTGATTTTCCTCTTCTAGAGAAAATGCAGCATCAGAAGGACATTAAGTCAAGATGGAAATTTGGAGAAGATATTTCTGTTTAAATAAATCTGTTCTGGAGGAGGAGGACGTGAGGACATGGGTAATTTTCCTCTCTGCACAGCAGCCTAAAAATGTCATGGTGCTTCATGTTAGAGAGCAGAGGAGAGAGCTGTGCTCCCCTGTTTACCTCTCACAGTACAAGCAATAGCACTGCACGTCTGAGTACATCTTACAGGATATGCCAGACTAAGAAGACACTTACCAAATAGCGAAGGTTCTGACAGTCCATTCTGAATGGTAGAGAGTAAAGATACCCCAAGCATTTAACTCAGGCTCTCTTGATTGTCCACCACATGGCAATAGGTACTTCCTTTTATTTGGCTTGTGACTGGGAACTTTTGCACAACCCTGAATGTTATTTATTATGTATACCGGAGAGCTTCTGTCAATCTTTCATGCTGCTGTTTTATTGACGTACTATAGGTTCAATTACTGGTTGGAAATATACTATGAATTCCTTGTTAATACATTTTTTGAATCCCTGAAGTCAGTCTGATCTCAGTAGTTGTATACTCTACCCTCCAAAACATCACATCCCTCCTTTGATCTTCACAGTTTTGAACTATGCAGTGTTCCACTGCATTCACACTTCTGTGTTATAGAATCATAGAATTGTCAGGGTTGGAAGGGACCTCAAGGATCATCTGGTTCCAAGCCCCCTGCCATGGGCAGGGACCCCTCACACTACAGCAGGTTGCTCAGAGCCACATCCAGCCTGGCCTTAGAAACCTCCAGGGATGAGGCTTCTACCACCTCCCTGGGCAACCTGTTCCAGTGTCTCACCACCCTCATGGGGAAGAACTTCTTCCTAACATCCAATCTGAATCTACAACTTCTGTTGTTTTTTTCCATTCCCCCTAGTCCTATCACTCCCTGACACCATAAAAAGTCCCTCCCCAGCATTCTTCCCTTAAGATACTGGAAGACCACAAGGTCTCCTTGTAGCCTTCTCCTCTCCAGACTGAACAGTCTGTCTCCATAGGAGCGGTGCTCCAGCCCTCTGATCATCCTTGTGGCCCTTCTCTGCACTCCAGCATGTCCAGATCCTTCAAGTAATCGGGGCTCCAGAACTATTGGCCACCTCTGCACAGCTATGCCTTGAAGCAACGGTGGCCAACCTCCAGAGTCCAGCTGCCAGTCACTCTCCACAGTCAAGCTTCACTAGTGTCACTTTACCTTGCCTTGCATTGTACTTTTAGTCCATTCAGAATCTGGGCATGCTCAGCTACTAACAGTCTGTGGGTTTAGGTCTGTGGTGATTTGGTACCATGTCTTAAGGATCAAATGTGCATGAAATAATTATAAAAATAAGAAAAGAAAAAGAAAGTGGACTGCAACACTGATAGCATAGGTTCAGCTGGTGTGGTGTTGGGCCACTTGCAAGCAGTTTAATTCATAGAACCACAGAATCATAGAATCAATAAGGTTGGAAAAGACCTCAAAGGTCATCAAGTCCAACCTGTCACCCAAGACCTCATGACTACTAGACCATGGCACCAAGTGTCATGTCCAATCCCTTCTTGAACATGTCCAGGGATGGTGACTCCCACCTCCCTGGGCAGCATATTCCAACACCTAACAACTCTTTCAGTGAAGAACTTTCTCCTCCCCTCAAGCCTCAACTTCCCCTGCTGCAGTTTGAGACTGTGTCCTCTTGTTCTGGTGCTGGTTGCCTGGGAGAAGAATCCAACCCCCTCCTGGCTACAACCTCCCTTCAGGTAGTTGTAGACAGCAATAAGGTCTTCCCTGAACCTCCTCTTCTCCAGGCTAAACAATCCCAGCTCCCTTAGCCTCTCATTGACATGACTAACTTGTGTGGGAGACTGCTCAGGAATTTGGCTACTGTTGGTGTCCTCACAGCACTGGTGGCAAGTGGCAGGATCTGCTTTCTAGTGCTGGCCCAGTTGGAAAGTGAAAGTCTTCCATTAACAGATACATGTGAAGTCATGACTTAGGTTTTGGTTTGTTTTCCTGCATCAGCATCACAAGCATCATGATTGCCATAGTAAGGCCAAGAAGTTGTAATGGCATTCTAACAATTTCTCTCATCTTTATGCATATCATCAAAATGGAATTTGAGGAAGGACAGACTTGGTGGTATCCCAACGTAGCTTCAGAACAGGGGGACCTACAGGCAAGCATCTACTAACAATGCAAGTAAGCAGGACAGGACTTTCTGGTTCTTCCAGAATTGAATCACACTTTGATAGGTGCTGTACAAGGGCTTGAAAATTGGAGCAGCAACGCAGCACTTCAAAGCCTTCTTCGTGTAAATTCCTCTGTAATTGAGACTGAAGGCATATTTCATACCTTGACAACGCTTACAGGAGGCTCGCCAGAAGCTTTTCCAGTTTTATGTTGATGCCTTGATCATGTTTTTAAAGGGAAGCAGTTCAAAAGCAAGTGTAACATCAGGCTTCCCGCTAGGTGGCAAAGAGAGACAGTGATTTGCAAAGTGCTTCTGCACCTGGGAAAAAGGGGGAAAAGCTCTGGAGCCAAGTTTGCAAAAATCTATTGTGCTTCACTGGGCTTGCCCTGCAGAGTTCCACTGAGTTTTGATAGACGTGCTTCTGAAAGACTAGAAGGAGCAGATTGAGCAGCTAGGGGAGAAAGCTATCTGCATGTAAGGAAAATGAGCTACTTTCAGCCTTGAAAGCAATTCGCTTGTCCAACTCACTTCTCACAAACTGTAACAGTGTACAGGCCCACGCTGTTGTGATCAGCTCAGCTGCACTGCTGAAGCACTAAGTAACATTTTTAATGAAGAAATTTCACTACCCACACCACAGAATATTGGCAATAAGGACTCTGCTTCATCTCTGCTGCAGTTGTTGGAGTTATCAGAGTAATCCATTGCTGTAGGTAAAGCCATGTGTAATCTGTGCCCTTACAGCCCACACCCCCAAGGCACTTCCTTGACATGGTGAGATCATATTCCAAGAATATGAAGTGGAAGGTTTCATACTGAAAGCAATGCAAGATTTGGGGATTTGGGTGGGTTTGGTTTGGTTGGGTTTCTTTTTTAGTGGATTTCTGTACCAGCTCAAGGCTCAGTTGAAGTTTTTGTCAGTTTAGATGTAAGGTGATCGTGACTAAAAAACCCAGCAGCTCAGCTCTATCAAGCAGTTCAGGCCTGATGTCAACATTCTTTTTCTTGCTCTGTCAAATTCTTTTCAGGTTTGTAAAGAGTTGTGGCTTCCCCTTTTGCTCACATTTATGGGGTGTAAACAAAACTCTACCATTGATGTTGGTAAAACTCTGTGATTTCGTGCAAAATTCAGCTTGTGCTGTAAGAAAATAGTGAAGAAGCTTTACTGGAGGAAGTGGGAGAATACCTTGTACTTAGTTTCACTGTACTTTCTATTGTGAAATTGTGTTTGTTTCTTTTGAAGAGCTCTAATACCTCAATGAATTAGAATAGGAACTTCAACCCTGACACACAGCTCACCTGTTGTTGAGGAAAACCCCCTCAGAAATTTCTCAGGAGAAATTTGGAGGTAGTGAAAATGTAGAAGTGTTTTGTACTTCATGTGTTTTAAGAATATGAGAGTCATGATTATCACCCTATTTTGTAGCAAATGGCAATTATAATATAATATAATATAATATAATATAATATAATATAATATAATATCTAATGGAACACAAGCCCTATGAGGAAAGGCTGAGGGAGCTGGGGTTGCTTAGCCTGGAGAAGAGGAGACTCAGGGGTGACCTTATTGCTCTCTACACCTACCTGAAGGGAGGTTGTAGACAGGCAGAGGTTGGTCTCTTCTCCCAGGCAACCAGTACCAGAACAAGAGAACACAGTCTCAGGCTGTGCCAGGGGAGGTTTAGGCTGTTAGGAAGACGTTCTATACAGAGAGAGTGATTGCCCATTGGAATGGGCTGCCCGTGGAGGTGGTGGAGTCACCATCACTGGAGGTGTTCAGGAGGAGACTTAGTGGGGTGCTTGGTGCCATGGTTTAGTTGTTTAGGTGGGTTGGATTGGTTGATGGGTTGGACGCAGTGATCTTGAAGGTCTCTTCCAACCTGGATTTATTGTATTGTCTCTTTCAACCTGATGTATTGTATTATAACATAGTGGGAACAGGTGATGGAGAAAGAGAAAAGTAGTCTTAGAAGAAGACAATCTTCCCAGTGAAAAGGGACCATGAAATGTCTTTTATGGAGACACACAGGTAGAGACACTATTTCTCACTATCTATTGAGGGAAGTTCTGTGCTAGGAAACTTTAAAAATATGCATTTGATAATGACCTTGGGAGAACAAAGATAAAAGTACTTTTCTTTTTCTAGGAAAAAGGTTGATAGTTCAAGTATAAGGAACCTAGGAACAAGACTGGGGGTGGGGGGGAAGGACTATGGAGAAAAAGAACGTGGAGGACGGCACTATGATGTGAAAGCTGAAATGGTTCAGTCACTAGGTCTACATGCAACTTTTCAGATAAACATTAGTAGTTTGATACTGATACACAAGGTGCCAGAAAGCCTTGAAAACACTCAGGCAAGTCAAGGTGAAAGGATGATTTGATGGGAGTGGAAGAGGTGCAATTAGGAACAAAGAAGGAATATAAAGTAGCAAAGGCAAGAGGCTTTACCATTTGACACACTGGAGGATGAAGCTAGGTTAGAGAATGTGTGCATGGAAGAAGTGGAAGAAACTACTTTTAGAAATGCCAAGGAAAAAAAACAAAATGTTTATTTGATAGAAACAGTTCCTGTGTAGGACCTGACATTCAAGGACAAAATTTCACTGTGCCTAGAGATTGCCTGCTGGAAAACTCTTCCGTATATTATCCAGAATTAAGAGAATAGCTTTAATCATGTTGTGACAAAGTGAATATGGTTTATTATACAGAGGATTGTTTTGGAAAGGCAGTCTCAATTTTCCTGCTAGATAAGAGAGAAAAATGTTCTCTTGGCTTCCCACTGCTATCTGAGCATCCAACAGAAGTGAACTAATCAAAGAGAAACTCTAAAATGCCAAGAATAAAGCTCAAGTGAAAACTCTTCCCCCCCCCAGTATAAAACATAGTAAGTTGCAGGCTTTCTGAGGAACAACTTTAGAGCATTATTAAACACATCTATCATCCAACTGGATTCATCACTTCTACATTCAGTGGATTATTTTTTTTTCCTCCAAAAGGATACCTTAAAGAAATAAAAACCTCTCCCTGAATATGACAATAAGAATGGCATAATTCACACTCACTCAAAGTTTTCTTATGTCTGGGAAAATACATTTTTTTTGATGCTGTTGTAAATGAAGAAAAAGCTAATTCCTTGCTTATCTTCCAGACTCCTTCACCTGCTTTCATGTGGTTTGCTTATCTCACTGATGACCACTCTGTTCAAATGTCAGTCTAGATCTGGAGGAAAACCAAATCTCCTACAATCTGTTTGTTCAGCAGAGAAATTTAACATGCACAGCCTCTTCTCTCCACTCCTCTAATGAGGAGATCAGCTGAAAAAGTCCAGGAGGATACTTAGAAACATGGTTCTGGAATTTCAAATAAGCTGTGCATGTTTATTTCTCCTCAGGGTGCAGCAGCTCATTGGAGAACTAAATATTCAGGCCATCACAGTCAACATGATGGAATGGAATAGGGTGGAATGGAATAGGGTGGAATGGAATAGAATAGACCAGGTTGGAAGAGGCCTTTGAGATCCTTTGTGCTCCAAACCCCCTCACCAACGTCGTTGCCCTTCTCTGGACACGTTCAAGAGTCTCAATGTTCTTCTTAAACTGAGTGGCCCAGAACTGGACACAGGACTCAAGGTGTGGCCTAACCAGTGCTGAGTACAGGGGCACAGTGACTTCCCTGCTCCTGCTGGCCACACTATTCTTATTGCAGGCCAGGATGCCATTGGCCTTCTTGTCCACCTAGGCACACTGCTGGCTCGTGTTCAGTTGGCTGTCAGTCAGTACCCCCAGGTCCCTTTCTGCCTGGCTGCTCTCCAGCCACTCTGACCCCAGCCTGTAGCTCTGCATGGGGTTGTTGTGGCCAAAGTGCAGCCCCTGGCACTTGGACTTGTTGAATGTCATCTTGTTGTACTGGGACATTTTGGAACAAAACTCTAAAAAATAATAAAGCATCATTTCTAGGTAATATCTATGTGTCACTTAAGCAGCTATACTCAGCTTATGGTAGAGCTGTGGCTGTTAAGTGCCACTGATCTCCCTGGTAAAAATTCTAAATGCTGCCACAGATTCTCTATATGTGATACATAAAAGGGTGAATATTTATATTTTCAATAGTGATGGCAAGTTTTCCCTTGCAAGGATAGCTACAGAAATGAAACATCTTAGAACATAACCTTTATAAATTGAGTTTTGGAACAGCCAGCAAAGAGCTTTTGGGATTTGTTAATATTGATTTTTCTATACATATTGGGAAAACAGACATTTCAAGGATTAGAATCAAGCTAGTAGCACAGCAGTTTTGTTTGTTTAAGTTAAAGGACAGCCAGCTTGCACTGTGGTCTCTGGTAAAATATTGTATGCACTGATACAGGTGGTGGAGAAGCTGGACATGAGTCAAAAAAGTGCACTTGCAGCCCAAATGGCCAAGGGCATCCTGGGCTGCATCAAAAGCAGCATGGCCAGCAGATGGTGAGAGGTGATTCTGCCACTTTGCTCTGGTGAGACCTCACCTGGAGTGCTGCATCCAGTTCTGGAGCCCTCAACACAGGAAGGACATAGACCTCATGAAGTGGGTCCAGAGGATGTCCAGGAAGATAATCAGGGAGCTGGAGCACCTCTCCTATGGGGAAAGGCTGAGGGAGCTGGGATTGTTCAGCCTGGAGAAGAGATGGCTCTGGGGAGACCTATAAGCCACCTGCCAGTATCTGAAGGCTACAAGAAGGCTGCAGAGGGATTGTTTGCAAAGGCATAGGATGAGGGGTGATGGTTTGAAATTAGGGAAGAGCACATTTAGATTGGATGTCAGAAACAAGTTCTGCACCATGGGAGTGGTGGAACACTGGAACAGGTTGCCCAGGGAGATTGCTGAGGCCCTACCTCTGTAGAAACTCAAGGTGAGGCTCAACAAGGCTCTGAGGAACCTGATCTAGTGGAGAATGTTCCTGCTGACTGCAGGGGGTTTGGACTAGATGACACTTGGAGGTTCCTTCCAAACCAAACCATTCTATGATTCTATTTATAATGACTGAAAGCATTCTAATGTAATTAGAGTTTCTAGGCAGAAAAGTCCAGGAAAAACAAAAGGCTGAAAGTGAAAAGAGGATATTTTGAGAATGTTTCTCTGAGTGTATTTTAAATAGTGAGAATCAGAGATAGGAGCAGTTTATGAAGAGTTCTCTATTTTTTCCTCACTAGGAAATGGTAAAACCAACAGCAGTTACATTTCTGAAAGAAAATGTTTTGTTCAACCCCAGCCATTGGGAATTAGTGCATGAAAATCAGCTACTGCTAAACAGGAGGATGGAGTCTGTAGTTAAAATGAGCATTTCTAGACTTAAAAGGCTGTAATGTGTGAAAGGGGATTGAGTCAGTCATCAGCAGATTTGCAGATGACACCAAGTTAGGAACAGATGTTGATCTGTTAGAGGGCAGAAGGGCTCTGCAGAGGGATCTCGACTGACTGGACAGATGAGCAGAGTCCAACATGATGACATTAGACAAGTCCAAGTGCCGGGTGCTGCCCTTTGGCCACAACAACCCCATGCAGAGCTACAGGCTGGGGTCAGAGTGGCTGGAGAGCAGCCAGGCAGAGAGGGACTTGGGGGTACTGATTGACAGCTGGCTGAACATGAGCCAGCAGTGTGCCCAATTGGCCAAGAAGGCCAGTGGCATCCTGGCCTGCATCAAGAATAGTGTGGCCAGCAGGAGCAGGGAAGTCATTCTGCCCTGTACTCAGCACTAGTTAGGCCACACCTTGAATCCTGTGTCCAGTTCTGGGCCCCTCAGTTTAAGAAGGACATTGAGACACTTGAACATATCCAGAGAAGGGCAACAAGGCTGGGGAGAGGCCTGGAGCGCAAGCCCTATGAGGAGAAGCTGAGGGAACTGGAGTTGTTTAGCCTGGAGAAGAGGAGACTCAGGGGAGACCTTATTGCTCTCTACAAAGGGAGGTTGTATCCAGGAGGGGGTTGGTCTCCTCTCCCAGGCAACCAGCACCAGAACAAGAGGACACAGTCTCAAGCTGTGCCAGGGGAGGTTTAGGCTGGAGGTGAGGAGAAAGTTCTTCACAGAGGGAGTTGTTAGCCATTGGAATGTGCTGCCCAGGGAGGTGGTGGAGTCCCCATCCCTGGAGGTGTTCAAGAGGGGATTAGACGTGGCACTTGGTGTTGTGGTTTAGTCATGAGGTCTGTGGTGACAGGTTGGAGTTGATCTTTGAGGTCTCTTCCAACCTTGGTGATTCTGTGAAAGAGAAGCAGTGCAATACCTCACTATGCACTCAACGAATCAATTCCCTTTGTGCTCTTATTTTCTGTAGGAACCAGCAGTCCTGGCTGCAGCCTCACATTCATTTATTTTCAGGACAATTCTTTTATGCTGGAGTAAGTCAAATGGTGAAAATCTGGTTTTGAAAAGAAACCCTCAAAACATGTGCATGTTAAAAAAATAACCCAACAACAGAACCAAAAAGCAAACAAACAAACCAACCCCCCCAGACTGAACCAAAAATTCAGCCTGGTGGTCTTTGACTTTTCATGTAGCTTTTTTTCTTTGCAGTGGGAATCCAACTTTTTCATTACAGCTGGTATTAAACCAGTGATTTTGTTGAGAGCTGAGCTGAATTCCATTCTGTCAAGAATTGCAATTTCACATTTGGACTGCAAAATGATTATTATTGTGGTGGTGCAAGGAGTACAGTGAGAACTGCCTGACTTTCAGGTCTCTGGGATTCTGTACGCCAGATGACATTTAGCAAAATTGTTTGTTGTGCAAGCCCACTGGGTTTGATGTAGAGCCACTGAGGGGAGAGCAAAACACAGAGCCCTATGAAGTAATTTCTGACACAGTGCTTTTCTTGCTTGAAACACATTTTAGAGGTAAAACTTTGCTTTCTTGTGCTGTTGAAGTACTGCTGCCGTTCAAATGGTGCTAAGCTGTTGACTGTCAGAGCAACAGTCAAAGGCAAAAGGATGCCAGTGTCCTGAGCATGTGCTTGGGCTTGCTGGAGGTGCTGAGCAACTCAGTGCCTTCCTTATCCCTCAGCCTTGATGGGTTTCACAAACCAGGCATTTCAGTGCCCACCTCAGACACAGAAATCACTTGGTAAAATCTGTTGGAAAAGCTGTGCTGAAAGCATGCCCAGAAGGTGTAGAGGTGAGAGCACTCCTGCTGTGTGGGAGACTCCAACTGATTCCCCCCTTGCTGCAGTGGGATATAGCCTGTGTTTCCAGTAACCCAAGGAATTGTCACAGTATCACAGTATCACCAAGGTTGGAAGAGACCTCAAAGATCATCGAGTCCAACCTGTCACCACAGACCCCATGACTAGACCATGGCACCAAGTGCCACGTCCAATCCCCTCTTGAACACCTTCAAAGTTCCCTGGATCCTCCCCTGTCTTGCCTGGGATATTCTGGTTTATTCTCAGTTTCAGATGACTGTTCATACGTAGTTCTGGCTTTGTGAGTCTCTTCACTTTTGGACTAATCTGACTCAGTCTTCCTTCCTGGATTTAAGAAAAAGCAAGCCAGCTCTCATAGTTTCATAGTTTCAGTTAGGGTTGGAAGGGACCACAAGGATCATCTAGTTCTAAGCCCCCTGCCATGGGCAGGGACACTCCACACTAGATCAGGCTGGCCAGAGCCTCATCCAGCCTGGGCTTAAACACCTCCAGGGATGGGGCCTCAACCACCTCCCTGGACAACCCATTCCAGGCTCTCACCAATGTATATCCTTATGTCCTAAAGCTGCATTGGTGAACAGCACCTGCAGAGCTGCACTTGTCACCTATTGG
Organism: Colaptes auratus; assembly: GCA_015227895.2. Classification (NCBI taxonomy): domain Eukaryota; kingdom Metazoa; phylum Chordata; class Aves; order Piciformes; family Picidae; genus Colaptes; species Colaptes auratus. The sequence goes on along the minus strand of CM037647.1, from coordinate 3,842,499 downwards.
TCATCCTTGCACAGCTGCTGAGGTCCCTGAGTGTGCACCATCACTCTTAGCCCCAGCTCCTCATTTTGAAGCCCTGTTCCCATGTGTGTTTTTTAGGCCATGGTGGACTAAATACTCTTGGCTCTGGGTTCCAGCTAGCATAGTAGCAATCCCAGCACATGAGTGCTGGTGTGAGTCTAGTACTTCATTGTGTGTACCTTCATCTAATCATCAGAAGCTGTGACCTGTTGTATAAATACACAGGGGATCATTCTGGAATAAACATCACAAGACACACATTCTAAGGCAGCAGACCAGAACAGCTGCATATAAAACATTATGGCATATCGTGAAAACATTTACAACTAATTTTAGTTTAAAGCAATAGACTATGATAATTATCATCTACTAAATAATTAGTATTAATTACTTAGAGGATTAATTAGTGTGCTTCTGAAGCACTTCGAGGATGCAAAGCAAAGAATAACTGCCACGTGTCATGACCTGTGTTCTCTTACAACTGAATGTAACACGTGTGAGATATATCTCCCTGTTTACCCCAAAGTGTATTTCATTAGGCTGGTATGTGGCAACATTATTGACTGGATCTACACAGGTTTTGTTGCTATGAAACCCATTCAGCAGAATGCTCCTTTCTCCGGTCGGAGCGATCACAGCTCTTCTGTGAGGAGATCTGACGCTCAGAGGAGAATGCAATAAAGATTCATCGTGTGTAGGGAGTGAAATTCATCCCCCTCATGCATTGATCCGGAAAATATTTTTATCTGCATGCTGGCATCTAATTACCACACACTGAGAGCAAAATTCACCCCTGGAAGAATTAGCAATAGCCAGTTCAAGGGTGCGGTTCAAGAATCCCTGTAGCCCTTTTGCCTCAAAAGCCCCACATTAGCATTCCTGATTTTCTAAAGTACCGAATGCCAAGATCTTTTAATGATCTAAGCAGGAGCAGTGGCTGCTTTTCAGAACCTCCAGATCCAGGGCTCTTTGAAGCATGAAGGACGTGGACAACCTTGCATAGGCTTTGAATTTTATTTGGTTGAGAGAAGTGTTGGCTTGTCTCTGCTTCTCAGCAGGTACCCAAGTCGGTGCAGAACTAGAATCACAGAATGTTAAGGTTTGGAAGGGACTTTCACAGATCAAGCCCAACCTCCCCTGCCCAAGCAGGATCACCTAGGGCAGGTCGCACAGGAGCACATCCAGGTGGATCTTCAGAGTGTAGAGCAGGAGACTCCATAACCTCTCTGGGCAGGCTGTTCCAGTGCTCTGTCACCCTCACTATAAAAACAGACAATGCAGAATGCTGGGTGATGCTGAGTGTCAGACACCTGCCAAGGTTGTATGTTGACCTCTAATTTAAAAGCAGTAGTTTTCTGAAAATGGAAAAATAATCCTGCCAGTCCCTTCCACAAATGGGGGAGGGGGGGAAGGGGAAATCTAATCATTAAATCCCATTGTACATGATAGCAAATTTACTTCCTTAATATTAAAAAGATGATTAATGGAGTTATATATCTCTAAAACCAAGGAATGATAAGGAAAATCCTGTGATAAATCTGTGTCCTCAGCATCACTGGCAGGCAGCATTAGAGGTGGATATTGCAAGAGCCTTAATCAGTTTATTGTCAAGACAGAAGGGGCCAACTGCAGTATATTCTTAGGCATGAAGGGTCAGCAAATGACCTTCAGCTCTCTTAAATATTTTTAGAGCAATTATATTAAGACTTGTTCTTAAGCACCAAAAACCTTCCTGTCAGTTTCATTTATCCTTCTAAAACTGTGTCAAAGTGCACCTTTTTGTATATTAAGTACTGACAAGTGATGAGCTATTCAGCAGGCTCTTAAACCTCAGTGAAGAAGAGGTTTAATCATCCGAGTATGATGTTGGTATTATAATGCCTACAATCCTTAACTATTCCCTGTTTCCTTCTTTCTTTCTCCTTGATGATGGAGATTAAAACCACAAGGGAAGGTGTACTGCACGTGGCAGGAAATACTAAACCCCAGTGTTAACAGCACATTTCTAACTTCACTGAGTTTTGCATCGTTTGCAGCTGTATTTTCCTCTTTTTTCCAAGTGAAAGCATGCTGTTCGTTCACTGGGGGTTCTGATGTTGCTCATGAACTTTTTATAACTCTGAGGACTTCATTAAAAATGTTTGTAACCCTTTGAAGTTCCACGTGTTCTACCATACATAATTACTAACCCATCAATGTATTCTTCCCTCTTTCCTAGCTTCAAGAAAGGCTGATTGCTTAATCTGGAGGTCTATATAGACCACAGGCTTAGATGATGAATCACATAACATAGCCATCAAAAACATAAAGCCTGAGCCTTTGACGTAGGGAGCTTGTGAGCAGTCACAGTAACTATTCTATGTAGCTAAAGCATACCACACAGAATCACTGAATCACCAAGGCTGGAGGAGACCTCAAAGATCATCAAGTCCAACCTGTCACCCCAGACCTCATGACTAGACCATGGCACTAAGTGCCACGTCCAATCCTCTCTTGAACACTTCCAGGGATGGTGACTCCACCACCTCCTTGGGCAGCACATTCTCATGGCTAACGACTCTCTCCATGAAGAACTTTCTCCTCACCTCGAACCTAAACTTCCCCTGGCACAGCTTGAGACTGTGTCCTCTTGTTCTGGTGCTGCTTGCCTGGGAGAAGAGACCAACCCCCTCCTGGCTACAACCTCCCTTCAGGTAGTTGTAGACAGCAAGAAGGTCTCCCCTGAGCCTCCTCTTCTCCAGGCTAAACAATCCCAGCTCCCTCAGCTTTTAAAGTACATTAGAGTCATAAAGCCATAGAATGCTTTGGGTTCGAAGGGACTTTTAAAGGTCAACTAGTCCAACCCACCTGTAAAGAGCAGGGGCTGCTTTGACTAGATCAGGTTGCTCAGGTTAGCTGATATCTGATTAGGTTTGCAGTTTTCTCCAGGACAAGTGTTTGTAATGCCTTTGTTTGAAGCAGCTGTTGAAAGTATAGCTGGCTATGAAAAATGGACTCACTTGCACCTTCCTCATCAATTCTGCTGCCTGTTCTTCCAGGATCAGCAGTTTCCTCCTCTTTCTAACCAAGGTCTGGATTGGATCTGGGCAGTCTAGGTCCCAGGTGAGGAGAAACAGGAAAAAGTCCTTGCCATCAACTTTTTCTGACATCTGCCTCATTTTGCTGTGTCTCTAGACTCAGGTAAATCCCTGCTCTGACCTAGAGGATGTAGGAGTCCCCTTTTTTATCCTGCTTCCTGCCACTCCGCACCTGCTGTGCTTCAACTCTGGGAACTGCCAGATGATTTTTAAAAAGCAATAGAGATCTCCACTCGAAATGGTAAAAAGACTTACCCCAAAAGGAGAAGTCACAGCTGAAAGCCCTTGCACATTCATTGTAGGTTCTCATGTGCCTGTTCTTGGAGCGTTTCCACCATTTTGCTTCAAATGATAAACGCTTGTCAAGTTCTAAGGCCTCTGTTCCAATGGCAGCAGCATCTGCATATTTAGACTCTCTCTAATTAACATGTTTTGTTGGCAGTTTCTGCAGTGACATCCAGAACTGAATAGGGCTGAAGATGAATGTGTTCCATCCTTTTCAGAATAGCTGCTTCTGGCCAAAGCTGATTGCTGTAGCAGGAAAGAAAGCTGGTCCAGGTTCTGCCTCTAGTGTGACAATCCTCCGAGTAAACCAAATAATCTGTCTTCAAGACCATCAGTTTGATGTCATCAATAAGCTTCTGATTTGCTTTTAGAACAGGTAGCAGAGAAGGAAGCTGTTTCTAGTACTACCAAATTCCCTGCTATCTGAAGCTTTGCAGGTTTTCAGTGAGGGAGACCACAAAGAAACCTGGCAGACAATGTTTTTCCAGAGGCTGCCTGCTGCTTCTGCTGAGGAGGAGAAGATATTGTATATCATATCTCTGAGTCACATAACTGTTGAATGTAAATCAGCACTACTGCCTCATTCATCAGCACGATGTCATTAATTGTGGAGCTGGAAGATTAATCTACAACACCTGGAAAATGGCCCAATTTTCAGGAGAAGCAATAGTATTAAATGATCAATGCACCAATGAATAAGTGATTGTACCTAACCCTTTAATAGTCTTTTGATCCATGAAAAAAAGTTAGCTACCTCTTTTCATTCCTATTGGTTCCTGGACCCATAAAGATGATCATGATCTTTAAGTGTTACATCATTGTGCCTGATAACAAGCTTTTCAATTTTTATTGAGTGAACCAACAAAAAAGGCAGTATATTAAATACTAAGCTATGTTAAGAGCTGGGCAGAATTGCCTTCTTTCTTGCCTTTCATAGTCCTACAAACTTAGAAGCTTTCTTAACTGCAACTGAAATGTCTCGTGCCTCCCACTGGTGGGAAAGTTCCTGACAACAGCTGAGAAGTTACTTCTTGGTGGTTTTCAGAATCACAGCATGAACAAACAGCCTCACAAAGATCACACTTGTGTTGTCATAGCTTCAAGGTGTCCTTTCAAATGGATTAGCAGAGTAGAATAGGAGTAGGAGAGGAGTAGGATAGGAGAGGAGTAGGATAGAATAAACTAGATTGGAAGAGACCTTCAAGACCATCACGTCCAACCCATCATCCAACACCACTTAATCAACTAAACCATGCAACCAAGCACCCTATCAAGTCTCCTCCTGAACACCTCCAGTGGTGGTGACTCCGCCACCTCCCCGGGGCAGCACATTCCAAGGGCCAATCACTCTCTCTGTGAAGAATTTCTTCCTAACATCCAGTTTAAACCTCCCCTGGCACAGCTTGAGACTGTGTCCTCTTGTTCTGGTGCTGGTTGCCAGGGAGAAGAGACCAACCCCCACCTGGCTACAACCTCCCTTCAGGTAGTTGTAGAGAGCAATGAGGTCTCCCCTGAGCCTCCTCTTCTCCAGGCTACAATGGATGTAAATGGTGAGGATAATTTGCTCCTAGTGGGCACCAGGAAGGACAGCAACTTCTTTTTTAGCTTGCTGCTTGCCGAATGCTGTAAGCACAAAGGAGTTTTTGATGGTTTTCATTATAACCCTGAATCATATAGAAAAAGTTAAGGAGTTAAAAAAAATAGTAAAAAAAAAAATATCCAACTTAAGTAACTACTTTAATTTTTGTGCTTCTTCAAGTTGACTCCATTTTTTTTTTCCCACTTTCTGGGCACCAGAAAAGGGGTTTGATAGATCTTAGCAAAGTCTTTGCTGCTGTTGAATAATTGTTCAAAGCCTTTTAGTGTGAGTTTTGGAAGTAAGTCACACAACTCACACTGAGATGTTGCCTGTGGAATTCTAGGCTCAGCTCAGAGGGAAACTATCAGACTTTACTATAAGTATATTTGATCCCAACATTAGAGTGCTTACAAAATAGGAAGAGAAAAGCACAAATGGAATTGGAAATCTCTGTATTTCCTGTTGACTTTTTGCTTGATTATTCTTTGCTTTAGATACTAAATACGTATACAATTTTCCCAGTGCCATCTCTGTTTTTCCTTCTGCATCTGGCTGTTGAAGTCTGCTGGCTCAGAGAAAGCTCAATTTTCCTTATCATTCAAATTGCAGAACATGTGGAAAGCAAATCAATTTGGACTGCTAGTTAGCCAGCAGTGTGGGCTGAAGCCTGCGCTTCCACATAGACATACCTGGTGTTTCCATCCCACTAGCACTGCTGCAGTCATGGCAGACACACTAAATGGCATCAGATTAAATGATTTGGAAAAAAAGGGTTCAAGAAATTTGTTCCCTGCTCTATGATGGTCGCATAGGCAAACCAAAATTAGTCTGTAACACATTCTGTCAGCCAACATGCAAGAGTGGCTGCTTCTTCCTGCAAAGAGCACAGTACCGAACACATCAGACAAGGCACTGAAGCCCATCTCTATTTTCTCAAGTTCTATTTTTAGTTTCAGGTTAACTGGCCTATAATTTAGTGTAACAGACCTCATTTTGAACTTTGGGTTTGGGGTTTTTTTCTTTGTTCAGTTTTAAGCTCCTCTTTTTTTCTTTACTAGTGGAGGATTTTATAGATCGGTGGTCTGCTCTAATCAATTCTTATCACATTTTCTCACATCTTTCCCTCACCACTTAGCTGTGTTTTGTACACTGGTTTCTCTCAGTTCCCTATCCATGCATGTTGTGCTAACATTCCCCAGTCTAGCAGTGTTTTTCATGTGTTGAAACAGAACACCGAATTGTGGCAGACTCTAAAAGAGGCTCAGGGGAGACCTCATTGCTCTCTACAACTACCTGAAGGGTGGTTGTAGCCAGGAAGGGGTTGGTCTCTTCTCCCAGGCAACCAGCACCAGAACAAGAGGACACAGTCTCAAGCTGCACCAGGGGAAGTTTAGGCTTGAGGTGAGGATAAAGTTCCTCACCAAGAGAGTCGTTAGCCCTTGGAATGTGCTGCCCAGGGAGGTGGTGGAGTCACCATCCCTGGATGTGTTCAAGAGGGGACTGGACATGGCACTCAGTGCCATGGACTAGTCATGAGGTCTTAGGTGATAGGTTGGACTTGATGATCTTTGAGGTCTTTTCCAACCTTGGTGATACTGTGATACTGTGAAATTATCTTTAACTTGTTCAAGATGTTTTTATTTGGTTTGGGCTGTGCCTTCCACCCTCTCTTAAATGTCTCCTGTAGCTACACTGAGGCTTTAGCCAGGCACATTTACTATGTTCTCTAAATTCTGAAATCATATGGCTCCCATTTAAAATGTTATTCAATATCCCTCTAAAACAGATACTAGGCATCCTGAGCAACAGTTGAGACTGGCTTCATTATATGAACTTGTTCCACCCATCTGGCTGGCAGTGAGTTCCTGATAACTGCTTTTAATGGCTAAGGGAACTGCCCCAAGTCATCCATATAATTAAAGTATGTTTCCTAGCAAAAGTGGTTTAGCCCAAGTAGCGCTGTCCTAAAAAAATCCTCAGCCACTGACCAAGGCCTCTTCATAGTGAGAAATCCAGATGTGATTACCCAGATTTGAGAAGTGAGCCAGTTGCCAGTGAGCCAGGTTGCCCCAGAGCCAGGAGTAAGTCCTCACCTCCTTAAACTGGAAGCATTCCCCTGACTTGATGGGGTGCTTGGTGCCATGATCTAGTTGTTTGGGTGGGTTGGATTGGTTGATAGGTTGGACGTGATGATCTTGAAGGTCTCTTCCAACCTGGTTTATTGTATTATTATTATTATTATTATTATATTATTATTATATATTATTGTATTATCAGGTGCTGGATTTGTTGTTTTAGAAGGGCTGAGAAAGAGTGAGGGCTGTACCTAGTCAACTTTTTATCTTTGCACACAGTAAATAATTGCAGCTTAAGTACATTTTCTGGAGGGTTTGCAGGCTCTTTGGATTTGCATCTTTATCTCAATAAAATCCATCACTTACACCTGGCAAGCATTTGTTTGCTTTGCAACACCTGGAAACTGCATTGACTTATGAGGGTTCTGACTGTAGCCTCTACAATCTTACACATTATAAATCATGAACTTGTCTTTATGTCTGTCTGCAGGCATAATATTTCCTGCCTGATTGTCATCTGCAGTGCAATTATTTTTATCCAGGGCTTCTCTAGATTTACTTTTGTTAGGCTCACAAACAGAGGGACTGCCTGGTGGAAGTAGGGAGTGCATTAGCTATGTGATGCACATGAATGGTTTCCCCAAAGCACTGTTGTTTTTCATCTTCTTCTGTGTGGTGTTGGTGTATGTTGGTCAGGTAGTGTGCTAAAACATAATCTCAATTGATTTCTAATTGTATCACCAAAGTTGAGTAATAGAGTGAGTGTGATTTCTAGTCATTATTCTTAAAATGATTGATTTCAGGGTGATTAGTTTGTATCATCCATTTCTGTGTCTTATCTCCACCATTTTGTTGGTTACTTGGTGAATTTCAGTCACCCTGCCCCCACACTCTTCTGTCTTTTCAGTTCTACCAAGATTAATTATTTACCTCAGTGCCAGGGAAAATTATGGAGCAGATCATCTTGGGGGCAATCACTGTGCACCTGAAGGATGGCCAAGGGCTCAGGCCCAGCCAACATGGATTTAGGAAGGGCAGATCCTGCCTCTCCAACCTGATCTCCTTCTATGATCAGGTGACTGCCTGGTGGATGTGGGGCAGGCTGTGGATGTGGTCTACCTGGACTTCAGCAAGGGCTTTGACACTGTCCCCCACAGCAAACTGCTGGCCAAGCTGTCAGCCGATAGCTTGGACAGCAGCACTCTGTGCTGAGCCCAGAGAGTGGTGGTGAATGGTGCCACATCCAGCTGGCTGCCAGTCACTAGTGGTGTCCCACAGGGATCAGGGCTGGGCTCCATTCTGTTTAATATCTTCATTGATGATCTGGATGAGGGGATTAAGTCAGTCATCAGCAGATTTGCAGAAGACACCAAGCTAGGGGTAGGTGTTGATCTATTATTGGGTAGGAGAGCTCCCCAGGGAGACCTTGACCATGAGCAGAGTCCAACATGATGACATTCAACAAGTCCAAGCACCGGGTGCTGTACTTTGGCCACAACAACTCCATGCAATGCTACAGGCTGGGGTCGGAGTGGCTGGAGAGCTGCCAAACAGAAAGGGACCTGGGGTTACTGATTGACAGCTGGCTGAACATGAGCCAGCAGTGTGCCCAGGTGGCCAAGAAGGCCAATGGCATTCTGGCCTGCATCGAGAATAGTGTGGCCAGTAGGAGCAGGGAAGTCATTCTGCCCCTGTAGTCAGCACTGGTTAGGCCACACCTTGAGTCCTGTGTCCAGTTCTGGGCTCCTCAGCTTAAGAAGGACATCGAGACACTTGAATGTGTCCAGAGAAGGGCAACAAGGCTGGGGAGAGGCCTGGAGCACAGCCCTGGGAGGAGAGGCTGAGGGAGCTGGGGTTGTTTAGCCTGGAGAAGAGGAGGCTCAGGGGAGACCTTCTTGCTCTCTACAACTACCTGAAGGGTGATTGTAGCCAGGAGGGGGTTGGTCTCCTCTTCCAGGCAACCAGCACCAGAACAAGAGGACACAGTCTCAAGCTGTGCCAGGGCAAGTTTAGGCTTGAGGTGAGGAGAAAGTTCTTTACTGAGAGAGTTGTTAGCCATTGGAATGTGCTGCCCAGGGAGGTGGTGGAGTCCCCATCCCTGGAGGTGTTCAAGAGGGTATTGGACGTGGCACTTGGTGCCATGGTTTAGTCATGAAGTGTTGGGTGACAGGTTGGATGATGATCTTTGATGTCTTTTCCAACCTTACTGATTCTATGATTCTATGATTGCCAGCAAATGAAAAAGTAGCCCAAGGGTAACTTCTGAAGGTATGTAAAAACCTTCTTTTTTGTTATGGAAAAATTAATCCCCGTGTTCAGTTTCACATCTTTGCAACAGAAGGGTCTACAAGAAAGACAAACCCCTGTGTGTCTTAGTGAAGTAGTTTAGCTGTTATGTGTGTTATTCTCTTTTACTAGCCCTTTGATAGCAATGGAAAATGGAATTGGTGGGTCCAGATGCATTTCATGCTCTATCCATGAAGACCTACCTGATGCTGACATGTTTGTGAATCACTCTGGGTGACTCACTGGCTGAACACAGACTTCTTATGTTTTCCCTCTGTGTTACAAGGCGGTTACAGAAACAGTGCTCTGCAGTTATGTTTTCTGGTGCTGTAATTGTCACAACCAGCAATACAAAAAGAATTGCTAACATGGAGCAGCAGTACAGGATGTTTCAAAAGGCTTTCTTGAGCACCTGTTTGGGATGTGGAAGCAATTCCTTTTAGCTTGACAGCTATGGATTTGTAGAATAGAATAGAATTAACCTGGTTGGAAAAGACCTTCGAGATCACAGTATCACAGTATCACTAAGGTTGGAAGAGACCTCGAAGATCATCGAGTCCAACCGTCACCCAACACCACCTAATAAACTAAACCATGGCACCAAGTGATTCATCCAGTATCCACTTAAACACCTCCAGTGATGGTGAGTCCCCCACCTTCCTGGGCAGCCCATTCAAATTAAATTAGAATAAACCAGGTTGGTAGAGACCTTCAAGATCATTGTGTCCAACCTATCAACTAATCCAACACCACATAAACAACTAAACCATGCAATCAAGCACCCTATCAAGTCTCCCCCTGAACACCTCCAGTGATGGTGACTCCACCACCTCCCCAGGCAGCACATTCCAATGGGCAATCACTCTCTCTGTATAGAACTTCTTCCTAACATCCAGCCTAAACCTCCCCTCCCCTGAGACTGTGTCCTCTTGTTTTAGTGCTGGTTGCCTGGGAGAAGAGGCCAACCTCTGCCTGGCTACAACCTCCCTTCAGGTAGTTGTAGAGAGCAATAAGGTCACCCCTGAGTCTCCTCTTCTCCAGGCTAAGCAACCCCAGCTCCCTCAGCCTCTCCTCATAGGGCTTGTGTTCCAAACCCCTCACCAACTTCGTTGCCCTTCTCTGGACACACTCCAGCAAAGTCAACCTCCTTTCCTAAACTAAGGGGCCCAGAACTGGACAGAGGACTCAAGGTGTGGCCTAACCAGTGCAGTGTACAGGGGGAGAATGACCTCCCTGCTCCTGCTGGCCACACTGTTCCTGATGCAGGCCAGGATGTCATTGGCCCTTTTGGCTGCCTGGGCACACTGCAGGCTCATGTTCAGCCTACCATCAACCAGTACCCCCAGGTCCCTCTCTGCCTGGCCGCTCTCCAGCCACTCTGACCCCAGCCTGTAGCACTGCATGAGGTTGCTGTGGCCAATGTGCAGAACCCGGCACTTGGATGTGTTCAATCTCCTGCCCTTGGCCTCTGCCCAGCCTGTCCAGGTCCCTCTGCAAAGCCTCTCTGCCCTCCAGCAGATCAACTCCTGCCCCCAGCTTGGTGTCATCTGCAAATTTATTGATGATGGACTCAATGCTCTCATCCAGATCATCAATAAAGATGTTAAAGAGCACGGGGCCCAGCACTGATCCTTGGGGGCACACCACTAGTGCCTGGCTGCCAGCTGGCTGTGGCACCATTCTCCACCACTCTCTGGGCTCAGCCCTCCAGCCAGTTCCTAACCTAATGCTGTGTGCTCCTGTCCAAGCCATGGGCTGACAACTGGTCATGGGCTGGTCATGGGGGCCTCTCTTGGTGCTAGCTGGACAGGCTCAGGCCGGGCCTGGAGAGGGCAGGCTGGCTGCCAAACACCTGCAAGAATGAACAAGATTAAGACCTATTTACAGTTTATGCAAGTAAGTTTTCTAAATTCCTATTGAAAAAAAGCAAGGGGATGTATGCTGTGGGAAAACCAGACTTCATCTTCCCACTGTTGCCCTGCTGAGAGATGTTCAGTAAATCACAGGGTTTTTTTAACATCCTTGGATCTTCTGCAATCTCAGCTGCCACTGCTGTATAATGTACATTGATTTCTATTTGGTATTCAGGCAGAGAGAAAGCTGTTTAATCATTTGGGTTCTGACTTGTTAATAAAAAATCTGTCTTCTTTAATAAGTTTATTTTAGATAAAGCTACAGCCTCTGCCACAATTCGACATGCTTCCTTGTGTTTTATAAGTAACAAATGGTGCTGAGGACGAGACAATATCACTGTAATTTCTTCTTACCAAGTGAAGGCCTCTGTGATTTGCAGTGCTGTTCAACGCAGGGAGAATGAAACCTATTTAATCATTCTCCACCTGAATTGTAAATAAAGTTTTACAGTTGTCCCACATCGAGGGATGTGAAAGAAGAAACAGGAGAGGGAGACCTTTGGTTGTTAGGAGAAAACCTTGCCTGAGAGTGCAGAATGACATGGCTGTGCTAGAGTCTGAACATCTTTTATGTCGCTAACAGTTTTCCACCCCATCACGTCTCATTGATATTCTGCTTCATTAAAGTCTCATGACAGAAAAGTTATTAATATGCAGAGGTAATTTTTTATCAGATTGGGGGAAAAAAACCTCAAGTCTAATAATATAATTACTGATGTTATGTGATGGGAAATCACTAATATGATTAGAAGTGCCTGACAGATTATAGTCAGGGATTTGATAAAGTCCACCTGGGCTTGGAGGAGTCAATTGATCCAAGTGCCAGCTACTGCAGGGAGTGGAGGAAGCAACAGGGTTGAACTCCAATTAGTAGAGTATAAATCAGTTTGGCTTGAGGGATTTATAGGTGGTTTGCTGGACTCTGCATTAAAGAAGTTCTTCCAATTTAGCACTTGGTTCCATAACAATGATTGGGAACTACAGGTATAGATAAGACTTTGTCAATAAGACAAAGAATTATATTTTGAAGTACTGTGGGTTAAAGTTTTCAGCAACATCTACTGCTCCACATTTCATTAACTATGGAAGAAAATCTAGTCCATAGAGCTAGGTAAATCCCATTTACGCTTCTATTAGTGTAAACCTGGTAGATCCACATTGAAATTGTGGGACAGCAGCTGATCCAACTCAGAGGAGTTTCAGACAAAAAAAGTATTTAGAGGTTTTGCTCAGTATGAAGGCATAAGAACTTCATAGGTTTAGATATATAACATGCATCAACTCAGTGCACCGGATGTTAAGTTGCTGGAAGGTGTCCAGAGAAGGGCAATGAGGCTGGGGAGAGGTCTGGAGCACAGCCCTGTGAGGAGAGGCTGAGGGAGCTGGGGTTGCTTAGCCTGGAGAACAGGAGGCTCAGAGGAGACCTTCTTGCTGTCTACAACTACCTGAATGGAGGTTGTAGCCAGGTGGGGATTGGTCTCTTCTTCCAGGCAACCAGCACCAGAACAAGAGGACACAGTCTCAAGCTGTGCCAGGGGAGGTTTAGGCTGGATGTTAGGAAGAAGTTCTTCATAGAAAGAGAGATTGGCCATTGGAATAGGCTGCCCAGGGAGGTGGTGGAGTCACCATTGCTGGAGGTGTTTAGGAAGAGACTGGCTGAGGCACTTGGTGCCATGGTTTAGTTGATTAGATGTTGTTGGGCAATAGGTTGGACTTGATGATCTGGAAGTTCTTTCCAACCTGGTCTATTCTATTCTATTCTATTCTATTCTATTCTATTCTATTCTATTCTATTCTATTCTACTCTACTCTACTCTACTCTACTCTACTCTACTCTACTCTACTCTACCCTACCCTACCCTACCCTACCCTACCCTACCCTACCCTACCCTACTCTACTCTAATTCTTCAGGCATGTGTTATAAGTTTTAGACAAAGCAGCTGGAAGTCTGTGAGCTAATAGAATCCCAGTGATACCACCTTGTGCACAGCTTCCATGCTGCAAGATGTGCAGTGGCTTGACTGAAAACACTGAATTTTCTCGATTTTTGTGAAATCTCCCAGGGAGTGAATTTCTGCTGCTATTTTCATCTGGGTGACAAAATGATTGCCTAGAAATGTCTTAACATTTTGTACTTACAGCTTAAGGAAGATTTTGCCTGACTGTCTCTGAACACATTTTGTGTTTCCAAGCTGGAAATTTTTAAGACAATATGCTTTGGCCTGTGGGAAGTTTGTCAGATGTGTGCGTAACAAAGTTGTGGTAGGAATCTGTTGGAGCAGAGCCAGGTTTCATGGCATCCATTGATAACAGATTGTATTAGCAATGGAAAAAACAAAATTGAATACCAGAAGAATGTACCAAGGGAAGAAATTAGGTATTTTTTTTCTCTATAAAAGGCTGGGTAACTGGATTCTTTTCTTTATATTATTATAGCAGATTAACTCTTCCAACCTGGTTCGGTTTGGTTCTATTCTATTCTATTCTATTCTATTCTATTCTATTCTATTCTATTCTATTCTATTCTATTCTATCCTATCCTATCCTATCCTATCCTATCCTATCCTATCCTATCCTATCCTATATTATTGAAATGATATCAACATAGTTCAGGTCAAAATAAAATGATATGAGGAGACTGGATGTTAGGAGGAAGTTCTTTACAGGGAGAGTGATTGCCCATTGGAATGGTCTGCCCGGGGAGGTGGTGGAGTCACCATCATTGGAGGTATTCAGGAGGAGACTTGATGGGGTACTGGGTGCCATGATCTAGTTGTTTAGGTGGATTGGATTGGTTGATTGGACATGATGATCTTGAAGGTCTCTTCCAACCTGGATTTATTGTATTGTATTATTGTATTGACTATGGGGTGACCTTATTGCTCTCTACAACTACCTGAAGGGAGGTTGTAGCCAGGCAGAGGTTGGTCTCTTCTCCCAGGCAGCCAGTACCAGAACAAGAGGACACAGTCTCAGGCTGTGCCAGGGCAGGTTTAGACTGGATCTTAGGAAGAAGTTCTATACCAAAAGAGTGATTGCCCATTGGAATGGCCTGCCCGTGGAGGTGGTGGAGTCACCTTCATTGGAGGTGTTCAGGAGGAGGCTTGATGGGGTGCTTGGTGCCACAGTTTAGTTGTTTAGGTGGGTTGTATTGTATTGTATTTAGGTGGGTTGGATTGGTTGATGGGTTGGACGCAATGATCTTGAAGGTCTCTTCCAACCTGGTGGTGTATTGTATTGTATTGTATTGTATTGTATTGTATTGACCACATCATCCTGTACCCAGCAATTCAGTGAGGAGTTCACAGGACTATCTTGATAATGTAGGCTGCAATATTTATTAATGTTTTCTTTCTTAAGGAAGATTAAGAAAATTATGTATGGTCCTTTTATTATTGTTCCTTCATGCTGCTGCTTAGTGATAAACACAATAGTGCCAAGGCATGGTCTTGGACTGTTTGCCATGGTTGCTAAGCTATAAACACAGTTCCCATCATGGTCTTGTCTTCTGACAAGGAAGCTCCCAGGCACTTCTCAGATTCAGTCTGAGGAAGAATCACTGAATGTAAGGGGCTGCAAGGGACCTCCAAAGATCATCCAGTCCAACCCCCCCCCTGCCGGAGCGGGATCATCTATACCAGGCCACACAGAAACGCATCCAGGCAGGGTTTGAATATCTCCAGAGAGGGAGACTCCACAACCCCCCTAGGCAGCCTGTTCCAGTGTTCACCCTCACAGTGAAAAAAATTCTTCCTCCTGTTTCCATGGAACTTCCTATGCCTCAACTTCCACCATTGCCACTTGTGCTGTCATTGGGCATCACTGAGCAGAGCCTGGCTCTGTCCTTTTCTCCAAGCTAAGTAGCCCCAGCTCCCTCAGGGTCTCCTCATAAGGAAGACATTCCACTCCTTTGATCATCTTTGGGGCTCTGTGCTGCACTCTCTCTAGTAGCTCTCTGTCCCTCCTGAACTGAGGGGCCCAGAACTGGGCACAATATTCCAGATGCCACCTCACCAGGGCAGAGTAGAGGAGGAAGAGGAGAATTTCTCTCGACCTACTGACCACAGGCCTTCTAATACACCCCAGAATGGCATTGGCTTTCTTGGCCACAAGAGCACACTGCTGACTCATGGTCAACCTTCCATCTACTAGGACCCTGTGGTGGGGTGAGAAAGTTCCCCCCCCACCACATATTTCAATCCTTTTCCCCTTCACTGCTCTCTAACAGGCCTATACTGATAGAACATGAGTTAGGCCACACCTTGAGTACTGAGTCCAGTTCTGGGCCCCTCAGTTTAGGAAAGATGTTGAGATGCTGGAAGGTGTCCAGAGAAGGGCAACAAGGTGGTGAGGGGTTTGGAGCACAGCCCTGTGAGGAGAGGCTGAGGGAGCTGGGGTTGCATAGACCGGAGAAGAGGAGGCTCAGGGAAGACATTATTGCCATCTACAACTACCTGAAGGGAGGTTGTAGCCAGGTGGGTGTTGGTCTCTTCTCCCAGGCAGCCAGCACCAGAATAAGAGGACACAGCCTCAAGCTGCATCAGGGGAGGTTTAGGCTGGATGTTAGGAAGAAAAGGTGGCTCCGAGGTGACCTTATTGTGGCCTTCCAGTATCTGAAGGGGGCCTACAAGAGGGCTGGGGAGGGACTTCTCAGGATATCAGGTAGTGATAGGACTAGGAATGGAATGAAGCTGGAGATTCAGACTGGACATGAGGAGGAAGTTCTTCACCATGAGAGTGGTGAAGCCCTGGAATGGGTTGTCCAGGGAGGTGGCTGAGGCCTCGTCCCTGGAGGTGTTTCAGACCAGGATGAGGCTCTGGCCAGCCTGATCTAGTGTGAGGTGCCCCTGCCCATGGCAGGGGGGTTGGAGCTAGATGATCCTTGTGGTCCCTTCCAACCCTGACTGATTATATGATTCTATAAGAAGAGTGATTAGCCATTGGAATGTGCTGCTCAGGGAGGTTGTGGAGTTGCCATCACTGGAGGTGTTTAGGAAGAGACTAGATGGGGCCATGGTTTAGTTGATTAGATGGTGTTGGATGATAGGTTGGACTCAATGATCTCAAAGGTATCTTCCAACCTGGTTAATTCTATTCCTATTCCTATTCTATTCTATTCTATTCTATTCTATTCTATTCTATTCTATTCTATTCTATTCTATTCTACTCTACTCTATTCTATTCTACTCTATTCTTATTCTATTCTATTCTATTCTATTCTATTCTATTCTATTCTATTCTATTCTATTCTATTCTATTCTATTCTCTCTGCAGAGTGAATGCACTGTTCTGCTTAAGCACCATGTGCCCTTCCTGTCTAGAAAGAATGGATTTCAGACATCTGATCAAAGAATTCTCTTCTATTTCAGAGCCATGAAACCTAAGAGATATGCCTATTACAGTCCTTTACTTAAACATCTACTGCACCTAGTTGGTCTGATTTCAGTTGCAGAAGGTAAGTAAAAATCACTAGATTTGTTTTTCCCTGGCCTCTCCTTTTGCAATCACATAACTGCTGTTAAATTCCAAATAATGGAAAGTTTCTACTTGTGTTTTCCTTCTGTTGGTGCTGATTCCACTGTGGCTTGCTCTAGGATAAGTGGTTCTTGGGACTTAGCAGGCACGACCCTAGCTTAACAAACAAGCTGAAAATAAACCTAGCAAACTCAAGGCAGGCATGAGGGAAAGAGTTGCTGAGCTCTGAGATGATCCTGTTTTCTTCTCAGATGTTAAGAGTTTTCATCTGAACTCTCTCAACTTGGTAACTAGTGAAGGAAATGCCCCATCATGGTTGGGAAGCAGTGTAACAGGAGCAAGGAAGGACTTGAACATTGGAATTGAAATGCTAATCCTCAGAGCTTGTTTCCTCCTAAAGAAAAAATGAAAAGACTATTTGGGTAGACCTCTGCTGATGAGTGATTCCTAAAACATGGCTTTGCAAATATTATACTGAGGAAATATGGCATGAATATGGAGAGCAATTATTTTGCTAAAAATTGGTAATTTTTACCACTGTGAGACACATGTAATAACTGTGGATCATAAGCTCACCTAGAGACAAACTTTATGCACTGAAGATTAGGGGGAAAGGAAGGAAAAAAAGGTATTTTCAAGATCCATAAAATATTCCTTCATCCTTGGGACACTGTCAGCCTGTGGGACTTCTTTCAGTAATCCCTTGAGTACAGCACTTTGAAATGCATGACAGATCTTACAGCTGTGCAAAGGTTTCTCACCCATTCAGTAAAACCTGAGGATTAATTCCTTTCATGTTTCCTGCAGAAGCATGTATTCTAGAACTAATATCATCAGAGGCAGATACTTGTTTCTTTTCATCCTGCTGCCATGCAGCACTGCAAACACCCTGGCTTTATCTTCTTGAGGACCTGTTCATAGGTATTGAAAAGCTTCTGTTCAGTCCTCCAAAAGCTGGCTTTGTCTCCAGGCTGAACAAGCCCTGCTCCTCCATCTCTCCTCACAGGGCCAGTGCTGCAACCTCATGAATATCCTCTTGGCCCTATCTCAGTTCGTTAATGTCTTTTCTGAACTGGGAGGGCAGAACTGGGCAGGGCGTTCTAGATGCAGTCTAAAATGTTCCAAATGAAGAGGGATAATTGCTTCCTTGATCCCCCAGTTGAGTTTGTGTTGATACAGCACCTGAAGCTGTTGGCTTTCTTTGCTGACCCCTGCTCAGCTTGCTGTTTACATGGAGCCTCAGGTCCTTTTTGGCAGGAATGCTCCCCAGCCAGTAGGTGTCCAACCACCTTGCTGATGTGATTTCTCCTCAGGTGTAGGACTTTACATTTATATTTACTGCATTTCATGGTGTTCCTCCTCCAGCATGTCTAAGCCCTTCTGGATGGCAGTGCTGCTGTTGAGACTATCAGCTGGTCCCTCATTTAGAGTCACTATAATTTGCTGAGCTCATTCATATCTTCCTCATCATTGGAGCAAGCAAATGAACATTGATGAAGATATTCACCAGGAGAGGTCTCGGCGCAGTTCCCTCAGGCAACACTTCCTTTATTACAAACAAAAATGAGACATATTCTTTAAAGACCTAGGTGTCACATGTTTTATAGCTTTTTATAGCAAAACATGTCTATTTTCCTTCCTTTTTTTTTGGTATGCTCCAATGCTGCAGGTGCTTCATGTATGGTGTTTTCTGGTCTGGTAGTCAGCAGTAATGAAAGCTAGGTAATTGAAGCAGGTATAATATGCCACTTGTCACTATCAGAGCTTTATAATTTTGATGCCTGGGAATCTCATATTTGGGCTCTTATATCAAACAAGCAGATGCCTTACTGCTGGAGACAGGGTCAGAGTTTGCACTGAAATCCTGTGGGTGTATATGGGTGTCCTACTCGGTGCCAGCTGGCTTCTGATTGATATTTACCTAAGCTCTCTGTTTTTATTGATGTTTCCAGACAGCAAACACAACTGAAAGTTCTATCCCTGTGACTCCAAGAAACTGCATTGTGACTGTCAGTCTGATGCAGATGTTCTCTGTGCCTCACTGATTCGCAGTTTCTGAAGCACAATACAAATTTGGGTGGTCTTTGGGTGTGGTGGTTTGAGCCTTAACTGATGTTTAACCTACCAAAAAATAATCTGGAGTTGGTTTGGAAGCAGGAGAAGCAATTTTTTTTCTTTCTATCTATCTATCTATCTATCTATCTTTCTATCTATCTTCTATCTTTCTATCTTTCTATCTATCTATCTCAACAACAGGGAGGATTTACAAGGGTAAGGAATAAGGTTGAATAGGAAAAATCTGCAAAACCAAATTTGGATGGCCTTGTATCTCCCTCAATGTATGTGGATTTCAGTCCTTTAGAGAAGCATGGATGTGGCAGGGAGAAGATCAGGCCTGACCACGTGGCAGAACCAGGAGGTCAGCAGTGGCTGTTGGTCCTTTCAAACAGGCGAGGCAGGAGCAAAGAAGAAAGATGGCCACCATGCCCCTGCCCTTTATAGTCTTGCTGGGCAGGAAGGGGGAGAGGAACAGACCAATTTATCATAGAATCATAGAATCAATAAGGTTGGAAAGGACCTCAAAGATCATCAAGTCCAACCTGTCACCCAACACCTCATGACTACTAAACCATGGCACCAAGTGCCACATCCAGTCCCCTCTTGAACACCTCCAGGGACAGTGACTCCACCACCTCCCTGGGCAGCACATTCTCATGGCTAACAACTCTCTCTGTGAAGAACTTTCTCCTCACCTCAAGCCTAAACTTCCCCTGGTGCCGCTTGAGACTGTGTCCTCTTGTTCTGGTGCTGCTTGCCTGGGAGAAGAGACCAACCCCCTCCTGGCTGCAACCTCCCTTCAGGTAGTTGTAGAGAGCAATAAGATCTCCCCTGAGCCTCCTCTCCTCCAGGCTAAGCAACCCCAGCTACCTCGGCCTCTCCCCAGCCTTGTTGCCCTTCTCTGGGTGCATTCAAGTGTCTCAATGTCCTTCTTAAATTGAGAACTGGACACAAGACTAAAGGTGTGGCCTAACCAGTGCTGCATATAGGGGCAGAATGACTTCCCTGCTCCTGCTGGCCACACTATTCTTGATGCATGCCAGGATGCCACTGGCCTTCTTGGCCACCTGGGTACAATGCTGGCTCATGTTCAGCCAGCTGTCAACCAGTACCCCCAGGTTCCTTTGCAGGTTCATCCATCCAGCCCTTCTTGTGGATGCGCATCACATTGGCCAGTTTCCATTCATCTGGGCACCCCAAATCCACCTGGATCAGGTTTCTTTTGTCCCCTGGGGGAAGCAGGGCTCTCACAACTCTCCTCCCCCCAGGATGGGTGTAAGCCAGCACACTGGGGCATGTCATTTCAGTTATCAGCTTTCTAAATTAATTTTTACCATTGCAGGAGAAAGCAAGCAGTAATTTTCTTATTGTTTTCCCCAATAAGTATGAAAACCCAGTTTATGCCATAAAGGTTGTGACCAAGTGTCCCTAAAAGCCCAAATAATAAAATGTAATAATCCTTCTCAGGATAAGTCAGTCAGAGAGTAAATCCAGACAGTAATTGAAGCACAGTTTCAGGGATGCTGTAAGTTACAGTGGCTGGAATAGTCCCCTGATGTAGTCCTGTGGCAATTCCATTTTCCTTTTCATGGCATGTTCCTTCACTGCAATTTCCTTCTCTAAATATGATCATTTTCCCTGACAGGGGAGACAGAGAGCTCTAGCATATGGATTTCCCAATGCTTGTCGTTGTCCAGAGGGCTCCATAAAGAATCCATCCTTTAGTGGCAGAAATTCAGTCTGTAGTATTTGCTTCTGCACTGGTACTGGTGGTGGTTGAATGGTTTAAAATATACCTCTGAAGCAAGGCAGACAGCCTTGATGGTGTTCTGAATGACTTCTAAAGACATTTGGGGCATGTACCATCCATAAGGTGTCTGAAATGAGGTGAAAAAAGATGCTGAATATGGGTAATTTTGTTATGAGGAGATTTACACTTAGTAGAGCTGTGCCTGGCACAACTGCTTTCTTTAAGGATGCTAAATTAAAATCAGTGTGTAGTTGTATATACCTGTTTTCTGTAGAGCATAATCTATCCATGTGTCCTGCCAGAAATTCTTAAGATACACCACTCCTGCCTCTTTCAGTGGCCTAAATTCATGCCTGACATAGATCCCTTACAAACATTAATTGGTGTTACTCCAGGGATGAATTTGGCTGCTCCGTGCTGAAGCAACCCAGTTGTTCATCTGGATGGATCTGCTTTCTTGAACACTGGCCAATACCTGATGTCTGAAAGGCACACACAACTTTTCCTTACAAAGCTGTTTAATGGTATCATGGGGAGGGTGGGGAAGAGAATGTGTTTTTCTCTGCCCATTAGTGTTACTGATGATTTTTTCACGTGCAAAACAGAAGCATAAATTTTCAAAGGAAAATACAAAGTTGGAGTAATTGTTCTGAGTGAAACCCTTTCTGATAGAGAGACTGGGAGGAATCATATCAGAAATTGTGGAGGCAGCAGTTGGAGAGGCAGCAGTGAGAGGCAGCCACTTGGCCAGGCCCATGTGTATCACTTGGACTTGAGGCGAAAAGACTTTAGGAGCCAAAGTACAGCCCACAAAGACCTCTAGGACTTGCTGTACACCCACAGCATAATCTGCCTTGGAAGGTGCTTTGTCCACATGTGTGCCAAACTCAGGAAACTGCTGCTCTTCCCTTTCAAAAGGAAAGCACCACCAAAACTGGGGATGGATTGGAAACCAGCTAGAAAGAAGTCAGGTTTTGATCTTTGAACTCTAGCTCTAGCCCCAGTCTCAACACTAACCACAGCCAATACAGAGCAGGGCACTAGATACTGTCAATGTCATTCTTCTTCCCAACTGTGTGAGCATGTGGAAGTTAACCTACCTTTTACTTTTCAGATCTGTTCAGTTTTCCAAACTTTGACCCTGACCAGGGGTGCATTATTTATATCCCCTAAAAGTTTGTAGTTTTAAGAACCCAAACACAAACCTGACTCTCCAGCGTTTAGGTTCCTGTAACTTGTTATGCCCAGGAGATGGATCCCTACAGTAAACAATAACACTAGAAATTGGTTTCTGCTGACATTGCCAAATTCACAGCTTTGTGCACTAAACCCATTCCAGTCATGAAGAGGGCTTCTGACATTTTACTTTTTCAAATTGTAATTGTTAGCCTGACCTTAATTTTCACCCTGGATATCACAAGGGTATTATTCTCTGGGTTAAAATGGAAAGCAAGATCTTGCAGCGTTTTGGCTCCAATAGTCTGTCTAACTCTGCTGAATTTTAAGGGTCCATCTATTATTTATTTTAACATTTAGCTTCCACTGTCCATCACATTATCCATGATTTTACCTTCAGACAGGGAACCAGGCATCTGAATACCATATTACCAAACTTAAGCCTAATTGCCAAGCTCTGTGCAGATGTAAGATTTTTGATGCTTCTGCTGGCTCATGGAGGTTGAAAGGTTGGACAATCAAGTCTAATTCAGCTTATAGTTCACCCCTTCCCCACCCACCAAAGGCAGGTGTTCCCTCAAGGCCTTACTGCAGGAGCAAGTTTTCTGCCAATGGACCAAATGTGGTTCGCAGCAAAGGATGAAATAGGCTCACTGGGGAGCTTAACAGGCAATACAAACATTTTCCCTTTTCTGTAACAAATGAGCATACTGAGCTTTTGGAAGAGGTGTGGAGAGTTTATGCTAGGTGTGCAGCAGAGCCCTAGGGGAATGCCAGTCGATGCCAGCCAGCAGGTTGTTCCCTGCCTCCTCTCCTGTTGGGCCTCTGCTGCATGCAGTGGACTGTATACAGGAGGACTTAGAGAATTTAACCCAGTTCATCTACTGCTTATTATTTGTCTGGAGAAGAATACTGTGTGAACTTCTAAGAGTTTGTGTATTTGTGAGAGCATGGAAGTGAGACTCCAGTGTGTTGTTCATCAGCTGAAGTGGGAAATGCTCCAATTAAATAAGAAGGGAAAATATTCTGTAACTTTTTGTTTCAGAGGTGATGTATGATATTGATTCCCTTACAGTTGCTCTCTTACTTTCTAGGGAAGCTTTATCTCATCTGAATATGAGACTCAACAACAAAAAAAATAAAGGGCCCATGGGGAGCTCCACTAGTTAAATCTGCACTTGGGAAGCACCTGCTTGGGCTCCTTAACTTTTCACAATGAACATCTTTCTATCTCCCAGCCTTTGAGGAGATGCAGATCTGGAAGAAAACTGAAAGTAACAAAGCTGTCAGTGTCACAAAATATCTTTCTTACTCAGCACTGGTGAGGCCACACCTTGAGTCCTGTGTCCAGTTCTGTGCCCCTCAGTTTAGGAAGGATGTTGACTTGCTGGAACAGTGGGCAACAAAGCTGGGGAGGGGTTAGGAGCACAGCCCTGTGAGGAGAGGCTGAGGGAGCTGGGGGTGCTTAACCTGGAGAAGAGGAGGCTCAGGGGAGACCTTATTGCTCTCTACAGCTGCCTGAAGGGAGATTGTGGCCTGGTGGGGATTGGTCTCTTCTTCCAGGCAAGCAGCACCAGAACAAGAGGACACAGTCTCAAGCTGCACCAGGGGAGGTTTAGGCTGGAGGTGAGGAAGTAATTTTTAACAGAAAGAGAGATTGGCCATTGGGATGTGCTGCCCGGGGAGGTGGTGGAGTCACCATCCCTGGAGGTGTTTAAAAAGAGCCTGGATGAGGCACTTAGTGCCACGGATTTTTTTATTAGATGGTGTTAGAAGGTTGGCCTTGATGATCTTGAGGGTATTTTCCAACCTAGTTCATTCTGTATTCTGTATAATCCTACAGTATTGTGTGTTCTGTATCATGTGGGCACCTGCACTCTTAGGCTATGTTCCTTCTGTGGTCATGTGGCACGATGGGCTGCACATGGGCCTTTGATAGCTGGAATTTAACATGGTAAAAAGTCAGTGTGAGAGCCATCCCTCAGCATTCAGGAACTGGTAGGAATTTGGAATGGGCGTCTGGTCGGGGTGATTCATTCTTTGTTTTACCCTCTAGTCTTGTAGGTTTCATAAAAATGGATCTGTTTGTGTTGTTGTGGGCAGAACCTGAGCTACATTTCTCAAATTTCTTGGTGAAATTGACTTCCCCTGAGGTAACAGGCTCAAGTCCCAAGATTTTATTAAAATAACAAACAAGTAAGTTAAATGTCAGCGATGCTAAATTACTGCAGGTAAGAGATCAATCAACTTCCTACCTTGGCATTCAAAATTGTTTCTGTGAAAAACACTGTGTGAAATTTGACAAAAAATGTCTTATCCCAGTGTGAAAGCTCAATTCTTTCTCAACCCTGCATCCACAGGTGGAAGGCATAGTTGTTTTCCTCTTAACTAGGGCTCTTATTGACAATCCACCAAGAAATGGGACATCAGCCCCGCTGGCAAATTAAATGAGTGAGTTGTTATCAGGGATTGATTGTTTAATTATCTCTTTAATGATATACAGGAGGAGTTAAATGACTTTTTAAAGTTTACCAGATCATACTTTCTCCTTAAATAGCACTGCTGCTTAAAAAGGCTATCATTTACCCTTATCTCTTAACATGTACCAGTGTCAAGATTACAAAGATTTAATAGATCAGTGATTCCCATCTCATAACAGCTTCTGATAATGCTTTGCCTTCACTCTGGAGGCTTCCACTGAGGGCAGCTGTGGGAATCTGGGATGTCCTTTCTAAGAAATATTGGTGGTAGGGTCTCAAGGAGCTTATGTTCCTACAGTAGGGAAGATGGTTTTGTAAAACCACAAACTGTAGTCTTTGTCCAGTGCTCTTTGACACATGGGGCTGCAGTTTCTGTACTCCTACCTGAAGGGAGGTTGTAGCCAGGAGGGGGTTGGTCTCTTCTCCCAGGCAACCAGCACCAGAACAAGAGGACACAGTCTCAAGCTGCACCAGGGGAAGTTTAGCCTTGAGGTGAGGAGACAGTTCTTCACAGAGAGAGTTGTTAGCCGTTAGAATATGCTGCCCAGGGATGTGGTGGAGTCACCATCCCTGGAGGTGTTCAAGAGGGGATTAGATGTGGCACTTGGTGCCATGGTTTAGCAGTCATGAGGTGTTGGGTGACAGGTTGGACTTGATGATCTTTGAGTTCTCTTCCAACCTTATTGATTACATGATTCGGTGATTCCTGGAACCGAACACTGGTGATCTGCTGAGACCTTGGTTTCTCTGGGTACCCCTGGAAAGTGATGTGCTGGTGTAAGGCACTGACCACACAGAAATAATCACTGGACCAAATTGGGCCAAATACTGTACTTGCTCTGAAATGCGTGTCATTGCCTTGTTAGCTTTCAAAGCAGAACACTTGTCTTCTCTGTAGGTGTGAACTTTACAAAACCTTAACTTTCCTCTTCTTAAACCTCAAAAAACTTCTGCCTTCTTTAAGCCCAAGCAGACATTTGTGCTTTCTGGATTCGTGGAAAACAGCCTAATTTGCATTTGACTGTCAGGTCTGGGGCTGCAGTGCCTGCGAATGGCTGCACTCCCAACTGAAAAGAATAATGGGAAAAAGCTAGATAACTGATACTGTCCTTCTGAGAAATGAATTGAACTCCTAAATGAACTTGAGACTTCCTCAGCATCTTTGAGAAACCTGTCAACATGACCATTCTCAATCCTGTGCTGAGCAAGAAAATGAGGAGTAAATTATAAATGGCTAATAGTATGGAATCAGTCCAAGACTTTTAACATACAAATGCAGAATTACTTTTACTTCTTTATCAGAATGAGTTTCCTGTACTATAATACTATTGAAGTTTTCCTAGGCCTACTAATGAGTTTGGAGTTTTTTCAGTATGAAAGCTCACAGAATCACCAAGGCTGGAAGAGACCTCAGAGATCATCAAGTCCAACCTGTCACCCAAGACCTCATGACCACTAAACCATGGCACCAAGTGCCACGTCCAATGCCCTCTTGAACACTTCCAGGGATGGTGACTCCACCACCTCCCTGGGCAGCACATTCCAATGGCTAACAACTCTCTCAGTGAAGAACTTTCTCCTCACCTCCAGCCTAAACTTCCCCTGGCACAGCTTGAGACTGTGTCCTCTTGTTCTGGTGCTGGTTGCCTGGGAGAAGAGACCAAAATTAACAACGCTCTAGTTGTATTTTGTTTGGAACAATCTTGCTCCCTGCTTATACCAATATCAGATCAGGTCCACTGGTGGAATTTACTTCTGTGAATGTGTTTTTGTTTTGTTTTGTTTTTCTTCAGGTCTTATTTCTTCTTTGTGATAAGAGTTGTCACACATGAGCATGTAACTGGCAGTATTTTCTGCTTCAAATACAATATAACTATGTTCCTAGAAAAATGAAGAGGTGATAAAAAGAAAGCAAAGCAAACTTAGGTCCTCAAGAAAAAAAAAGTATAAAAACCCCAACCAACCAAAACAAACAAACAAACCACAAACAAACAAACAAAAAACCCCAAACAAAGCACCAAACAAGGAATTTTCTGTGCTGCATCTCTGTAGCCTTTATTTCTTTTCCCTTTCACTCTGATGGAACACCATGCAGCTGAGTGGGGAAATGTTCTCTAGTTCAGAGTGTAATTGAGTAGAATCTGACTTATTTTGGGCTGCACATAAAAGTGAGTATCAATCAAAGGATTAACAAGACCAGGAGAAAAGCTGGCTTTCCAGTCCTCTGAGTGCCAGTGCTGGAAAGTTTATTGTCATGGACTTTTCAGCCAGAATTTACAGACTCGAGAGGTTTAGATATTATGGATACATTTCAGATCAGCAGAATCTGCTTGGCATGCTTCTGCTTTGCTGACAGCATTTAGTTTATGACAGTGTTTTGTACAAAAGCAAGATGGCCTATATCAGGAAACTTCAGCAGCTTTATGTCAGAAGTAGTGTTCCCACCACTCCTATTCCCTGTATCCATGTGTCAGTGGCCTATTTTCCATAGGCCATAGGTGTCAGCTCAGCTGCCGGTCACCTTTAACATGTGTAGTGTTCCAAACAGTTTGTTTGTGGTAGTGTACTAGAGACTTGATTACTTATCTTTCTGGCTTCTCTTTTTCTCTTTTCTCTTCATATTGCTCTGAGATCAGCAGTTGAGCTATGGGGGCATGCAGCTCACAGAACCCTGGGGAAGGAGTACTATTAGAGGATGTTCGGCAATGATACTTTATCGTGAGACCTGGAGTGGTTTCTTTGTGATGGTTATCTTAGATAGGTGCTCACTAGGGGCCCCACAAGCTCTTACTTACAGACTTCTGAGGATGACATTTGCTAGTGGGGCCAAAACCCCCACAGGTTCAGTGCACGTGGGCAGCATTTGTTATTTTGGTTTGGTTTTGTATCCTGCTGTTATTCCATCTCCTTTTGCAGCAGCAGAGCTCTTCTGCCAGGCTGTTTCTTTACCAGGTGTGGTGGGATGAGTAAACCCACTCCTTGCCTTTGCTGAGATTCATCCAGCATTAAGGACCTAGCACTCTGTTGCTGTGAGAATGACTACCATGGAAAGTACTGTGGACCTGGTGATCTCTTGCCTTCCTACTTCCTCCCCTTTTGCCTGATTAGCTGTGAGGTGGTAGTGCTGAAGCTGTTGACTAGGCTGTTTTTAGATGACCCCTGGCATTCTTCAACCAACTGAGAAGTTGGTGACCATAAGTTTCCCGTGTGATGTGAGGTAAAAATGCGACATCATTTCCAGGGGGTTTCTACACAGCCTTCCACAAAAGCCATTACTTAAAGGCAGAGATGAAAATTTCGGTAGTAGTGCCTGACTTAGAGCTGAGATAATTTTGCAAGGCTAGTGCTAGAGAAGAGGCAGGAGTTCAACCTTCCCAGCTGGGTTGAAAGCAACCTTACTGTGAGCAGCCACTGAACTCAGAGAGACAATCCAGGTGCCTGTTAAGCTACTGCAAGGTGGGTCTGACAGCTGCTCCTCAGGAATAGAAAGGCACACGAGGGAGGCACAGTCTATTAAGAAATGGTTAGTTGAATGTTCATTGGTTCTTTCTAAGTGACTTTTCATGCCAGGGATGCTCAATATGGCATAACATTAGGGATATAAATAGCTTAAGGGATTAATTGGGTATTGTGAATGAGGAAGGACTGTGGGTGTTCAAAAATGGGGTTCTGCTTGGCTATTAGGATGTAGAGATGTCAAATTTTCTACCATGATATTACTTTGGGCTGGTGATGCCACTTGAAAATGTTTTCTCAGGTCTGAAAATAGTTCTAGGGTAATCCGTGGCCAGTCTTTTGAGTCTATTTTATCAGGTTAGTTTAACACATATCCTAGAATCCTAGAATCAATGAATTGTCAGGGTTGGAAGGGACCTCAAGGATCATCTAGTTCCAGCCCCCCTGCCATGGGTAGGGACACCTCACACTAGATCAAGTTGCTCAGAGACACATCAAGCCTGGCCTTAAAAACCTCCAGGGGTGAGGCTTCCACCACCACCCCGGGCAACCTGTGCCAGTGTTTCAGAACCCTTATGGTGAAGAACTTCTCCCTAACATCCAATCTGAATCTGCCTTAGGCCTTGGTCTTTTATCCCTAACAGAAGCTGGTGGTTCTATTAAATCAAATTAAATCTCATAATATGATCTTCCCTTATTAATATTTTTTTCCTGATATACAAAGTTGGAGTTTTGTTTCGTGTAATCCCTCAGTGGCTTGTGGGGGAGGGGTGGAAAGTCTTTTTGGATAAACAGATCTAGACTGAGGCTATAATTCTTGTCCATTTTCTGCTGGACTCCATTGCTTTCATACTTATTTTTACATTCTCTTCTCATGAAGAGGCACTGATGTTGTAAAGCGTGTCCCTTCTAAGATTCTCATCAGTGAGGAATTATAGTGAAGTAATGAGGCAGAAATTAGCTGGAATTCAAGAGTTATAAAAAAGGGAAATTGCCAAAAATGAGGAGGTTTTTCTTCTGAGCACAAGTGTCTAAATAGAGTGTTCGTATAACGGCAATAAAATACAATCTAGTGATGATGAATCTGCAGAAGCAAATGATATTTGGATATATTTCCCATTTTCTTACTGAGAAAGGGGAAATTGCAAGAAATCCATCGCTGTCATCACAAAGTGACTCTTTCTGTTTGTGATTGCTTTGCTTAGTATTGCTAAAAATTAAACTTGGTCTGCTGAAAAAAGCCTGCCATGAACTAGTCACAACTCACTCATCTCCAAAATAGCACCATTACGTATCCTCAGTCTCAGGAACAAGTGTGGGAAGGTGGTGGGGAAGGGGAGGGGGAGAAGGGAAGGTGAGGGGGAAGGGGAGGGGAGTGGGGAAGGTGGTGGGGAAGGGGAGGGGGGGGGGGGAAGGTGAAGGTGAAGCAGTGCAGTAAGAATATCTGCTCCATGTCTGCTCCACCTCTCCTTTTCCACATGGAATTAGTACAAGGCAGTGTTCCTTGCCCTTTCTGTTGCCCTGCAAATGGCTCCAATAACCACAGTGATGTCAGCCTAGCATCGGAGCACGGGTCTTCATCATCGCGTCTGGTTCTGTAGACGTTAAAATGTGTGAGCTAGCTCTGTCTCTTCTTTACAGAAGCAGCAGGGAGGGGATGTTTATCCAAGCCCTTCTTGATCTTGTTCAAATTCTATTGGAAGGAAAAAAAAAAAGGGCTTGATGAATAGCTCAAAAATCAGCTGCTAAAATCCCTGCCGTGCAAACTAAATGTCATCCTTCTACCTTCCTTGTGCTGCCTGTAACATGTTTGCCTTGTTGCATAGTGCAGCACAAACGCTCATCAAAATGGCTTTAAAGCTTTCATTAATATTTATTAATATATTTTTTAAAAATGGAACTGGTGGGGTTTTTTTGGTGATCACTGTGAATCTTTATGATTACCGAATCAAAGACACAACTGCAATTTAATCGGAGCTGTTGGAGAAAGGGTGCGTGGTTTAGCACCTTAACAGGTTGGGAAATACAAGAGTTGAAAGGAAGTCCAAACTTTGTCCTTGGGAGAAATAAAAGGAAGTGGCACATTTCTACACCTACAAGCTCAGGATAGGATAGGATGGGATGGGATGGGATGGGATGGGATAGGATAGGATAGGATAGGATAGGATAGGATAGGACATCACAGAACCTAACAGAATAGAGTAGAGTTGAGTTGAGTTGAGTTGAGTTGAATTGAATTGAGTTGAATTGAATTGAATTGAATTGAACTGAATTGAATTGAATTGAATTGAATTGAATTTACCAGGTGGGAAAAGACCTTCAAGATCATCGAGTCCAACCTATCACCCAACACCATCTGATCAACTAAACCATGGCACCAAGCACCCCATCCAGTCTCTTCCTAACAACTCCAGTGATGGTGACTCCACCACCTCCGAGGGCAGCCCATTCCATAAGCCAATCACTCTTTCTATGAAGAATTTCTTCCTAATATCCAGCCTCTGTGTGATCAGATGTGCACCTACCCATACCCACACCACAAGATGCAATCAGGACACTCACTGTGACAGGGAAGGTTTTATATTGGATATTAGGAAAAATGTCTTTGCTGCAAGAGAGTGGTGAGGCATTGGAACAGGCTGCCCAGGGAGGTTCTGGAGGTCCTGGGCATGGCACTCGAGGCCATGGTTTAATGGCCACGGTGGTCTTGAGTTGACAGTTGGACTTGAGGATCTTTTAGGTCTTATCCAACCTTAACAATTCTATGATATGGTTTCCCTCAAAATTAAACATGGGCACTTGGAGGAGGAGAGAGCCTCAATGAAGTCTTAGATACCTTGATGTGAATAATTAAGAGATGGTGCCTACATCTGCAGGATACCTCGTGGGTGAAGCCATAGGAGGATTGATCACAGCTGCAGGGCAATTTCTTTCTTGTTCTTGCAAATTATGAATCAGGCCAGAGTCACATTTGGGCTATATTAAATTGGAGCTCTATATACCAAATAAAGAAATGTAATGATTTGAATATACACAGAGATGGAGCAGCTCCTAATTCCTGGGTTTTAATTGCCTGAAGAGGTATTGTAATGGAAAATGAATAAGAAGAGTGAAAGACATTAACCTTCTTATTTCTGATCCTGGATTCCCTGTAACATGTGACTAAATTAGAGTGTCTGAGTTAGGCAGTGAGCTGTAAAGCTGCAAATGTGTGTGCAGTGCTTGCCACCTGGGAAGTTCCACAAAAACTCTGCACATCATTTCCCAAAGGCTCACAATTTGGTCAAATCAAGGCTTTTCTTTCCACAAGTAGGGGTTATCAGGGTGACAAATTGAGACTTTTACATTTTTGGTTATTTAGGTTAAAAAGTTGTCCCCCAAAATCTCTGCTCCCCCCCACTCCTTTTCTTTATAATGTAAAAGGTATTATTTTTCTTCTCATCGCAGCAGAAGCATCTTACTCAAGCTACAGAACATATAATGGGAAGTTATTTAATAGAAACCATTCTGGGATGGAGACCAAGCAGTGACTATTTAGAGGAAACAATTTGGTACCCTCAGTTACAGTA
This sequence comes from Colaptes auratus, assembly GCA_015227895.2. Taxonomy (NCBI): domain Eukaryota; kingdom Metazoa; phylum Chordata; class Aves; order Piciformes; family Picidae; genus Colaptes; species Colaptes auratus. The sequence goes on along the minus strand of CM037647.1, from coordinate 3,811,301 downwards.
ACTACTGCTATGCCATTATAGGAAACTCATGGAAGGTCTTTTTTTCATGCCCACTTACGGTGCTACACCTAAGCAGGGCCACTGCTAAGCAGAATGGCTCTCACAGGTGAAGTGATGGATGTGTTTGGAACAGGCTGCATTTCTCCATCTATTAAAATACTGTGTATTTTATTTCATCTTTGCAAATAGTTTTGTTAAAATATGGCATTACAGCAAGAGTGCTGGTGGCACATCCTTATCAATTTTGCTCATGTTGAACAGCTCCACATAAATATCATGAGGAAAGTCTTTCTTTCCCTCGCTCTGAATCCCGGTCCCCTGCTCTAGATTTTTGCCTGAATGTCAGGTCCAGTGTAGCTCTCCACACAAATCATCATCTGTGAGGGTGTAGCTGGTGTCTTGTGGTTTGGGTTTTTTTCACCAGAGGAATTCAGGTCTGATGTGCCTCTGTGTGTATGTACACAATCGCCTGTGCCTGCAGAGAACGTGCATGTGTGTAGGCAAATGTGTGTGCCTGGGAAGATCATGGAACAGATCCTCCTGAAAGCTATATTGGCACACATGGAGGACAGGGAGGTGCTTTGAGATAGATGGCATGGCTTCACCAAGTGCAAGGTCTGTCTGAGCATCCTGGTGGCTTTCTATGGTGGTGTAACTACAGCAGTGGAAAAGGAAAGACCAACAAATGTCATCTATCTGGACTTTTTTAATGCCTTTGACACAGTCTCCCCCAACATCCTTCTCTCTAAGCTGGAGAGAGATGGATTTGATGGGTGGACTGTCCAGTGGATAAAAAATTGGTTGGATGATCACATCCAAAGGGTAGTGGTGAACAGCTTGATGTCCAGATAGAGACAGGTAACAAGCGGTGCCCCTCAGGCGTCCATAGTGGGAGCAGTGCTGTGAAGAAGTTGTTCACAGAAAGAGTGATTGGCCATTGGAATGTGCTGCCCAGGGAGGTGGTGGAGTCACCATCCCTGGAGGTGTTTAAGAAGACACTGGATGAGGCACTTGGTGCCATGGTTTAGTTGATTAGATGGTGTTGGGTGGTAGGTTGGACTTGATGATCTCAGAGATCTTTTCCAACCTGGTTAATTCTATTCTATTCTATTCTATTCTATTCTATTCTATTCTATTCTATTCTATTCTATTCTATTCTACTCTATTCTCTTCTATTCTTCCTTTATCAATTATTTAGACAGTGAGATTGAGGTCACCCTCAGCAAGTTTGCAGATGACACCAAGCTGAGTGGTGCAGTTGACAAGACTGAGGGACTGGGTGGGTGCCATCCAGAGGGACCTGGGCAGGCTGGAGAGGTGGGCTGAGGAGAATTTCATGAGGTTCATCAAGCTGTGCCCTGCAGGCAGTGAGTGTGTGAAGACAAAAACAGGGGTAAGAAGCAGCCTTTCTGCCCTGCAGGGACATGGAGGAGGAAGCCTTGAGCAGCTGCTCTGAGTGCCCCCCCCGGTGGTGTTTAGCACCTGGAGCAGAGTGTATGTGGCTGGAAGGTGCTCCCCTCCTCTAGGCGGCAGCCTCAAGCATTTGTGAGGGGCTTGCATGTTTGAGTTAACCTCAGAGTTGAGGGAAGTTGTTGAAGAATCTGATGCAAAGAGCTAGGAGTGATATGCCTAGGGAAGCTGCTGCTGAACACAGTCTTAGCTGCACACTTGTTTATCACATCTCTGCTGATAAAAAAAACCCATATGTTTTAAGTAAGCAAATACTATTCTAAGCTTTAATCTTGCCTCATAAAAAGTTAGTGACCGATTAGGGAAATGGAGCACATCCTGCAGATAAGTAATTCTTGCAGCTTGGTGGTGGACCATTTTTCTCGACTTCACAATCCTAATGGTACCCTGGTTTGGTTCTGTGTAATGGTGTCTGACTGAAAGATTCATAACACAGTAAAGCAAGAATGTTCTAGTGATCAGCAGTGGATAGAAAATTCCCTTGGCAAGCAGCAAGATAGTGTGGAGAGCACTTAAATACAAATATGAGCCTGAAGCAGCCTCTAGTAGTAGCGGCAGTCTTTGTAGCTTTGCAAATAGAAGTGGTAGTTGAAGGACATCAGCAAGCAGTCTGCAGGTAGAAATAATACAGTTTAGTAAGATTTTATACAGTTTAGTAAGATTTTATTTTGTGTGAGTGAGTCACTGGGCAGTGACTGGCTGGAGAGCAGCCCTGAGGAGAGAGCCTTGGGGGTGCTGGTGGACGAGAAGCTCAACAGGAGCTCTCAGTGTGCACTTGCAGCCCGGAAAGCCAATCAGAGCCTGGGCTGCAGCAAGAGAAGTGTGGCCAGCAGTTCAAGGGAGGGGGATTCTCCCCCTCTACTCAGCTCTGGTGAGACCCCACCTGGAGTACTGAAGTTCTGAAGCCCCTATTACAAGAGGGATATGGAGGTACTGGAAGGTGTCCAGAGAAGGGCCACGAGGATGATCAGAGGGCTGGAGCACCTCTCCTATGAGGACAGACTGAAGGAGTTGGGGCTGTTCAGTTTTGGAGAAGAGAAGGCTCCGAGGTGACCTCATTGTGGCCTTCCAGTATCTGAAGGGGGCCTACAAGAAGGCTGGGGAGGGACTTCTCAGGCTCTCAGGTAGTGATAGGACTAGGGGGAATGGAATGAAGCTGGAGGTGGGGAGATTCAGACTGGATGTGAGGAGGAAGTTCTTCACCATGAGAGTGGTGAAGGCCTGGAATGGGTTGTCCAGGGAGGTGGTTGGGGCCCCATCCCTGGAGGTGTTTAAGACCAGGGTGGCTGAGGCTCTGGCCAGCCTGATCTAGTGTGAGGTGTTAGGGGAGTTGGAACTAGATGATCCTTGTGGTCCCTTCCAACCCTGCCTGATGCTATGATACTCTGATAATTGCAAAATACATGTGCCTATGTATATGTAGATTATTTTTTAAGACTAAAATAATTTCCCAAGGCCGAAAGGTAAAGTGGCACTTCCATTACACTGACTGACATTTCATTATTTAACTGCCTAATGTGCATTTTGCTTTGGGATAATTAGTTGTCAGTTTGCAAAAGCAATTACATTTTAAATGTTACCAGAGTTTGGTTGTTTCATTGTTTGTGGGTTTGTTGGTTTCGTTGGCTTGTGGTGGTGGGTGGCTGGTTTTTTCCCCCCCAAAGGGAAGCTTAGACTTTTTATCTCGTGGCTGAATGAGTATTCAGATCCAAGCAAATACTTGCACAAAATGCATTTTCCTCAGAGGGATGTGTATTGGCAAACAGTGGTAATATGTGGGCAGAATTCACGTGTCTTGGGAGAAGAAAAGATAAATCAGGAGTTATAATCAGCACATACTGCAGTGGTGGTTCTTCATCTGATTAACCCCATACTACATGAACATGCTGGATTTTCCATGCCTGCACAACTTGGCTTTCTATTATATAGATACAAATGGGTTTGTTTGGATTCTTGCACAGTGGGTGCTTCAAGAAAGCTTGAACATTTTCCCTCATCCCCACCACCCCAGCACATTATGGTTGAGGATGCCCCTGCTAACTTCAGAGGAGGTTGGACCAAATGACCTTCAGAGATCCCTTCCAACCCAGACCATTCTATAATTGTATGATTCTACCCTTCTCTGATTTGCTCAGTTTATCCTTTTGTCAGTGTTTCATTCCTGGGGAAAGTTATTCTTTTCCCTACAGAGTAGGTTTATACATAACAGTTCAGCTAAAAGGCATGAGCATAAGTGTGGGAAGTTAAAACTCTCACAGTAACATTTAGATAACTATCAGGTTTTTCTTGCTCTGTAGACCACCTTGTAGGTGATATATGTGGGCCAATCAGAACACAGCAGAGCTGTGGAGCCAGTGTAAGGAACTTCCTGAGGATTTCATAGTTTCAGTCAGGGTTGGAAGGGACCACAAGGATCATCTAGTTCCAACCCCCCTGCCATGGGCAGGGACACTCTACACTAGATCAGGCTGGCCAGAGCCTCATCCAGCCTGGTCTTAAACACTTCTAGGGACGTGGCCTCAACCACCTCCCTGGATAACCCATTCCAGGGCTTCACCACTCTCATGGGGAAGAACTTCCTCCTCACCTCCAGCCTGAATCTCCCCACCTCCAGATTCATTCCATTCCCCCTAGTCCTTTCACTACCTGATATCCTGAAAAGTCCCTCCCCAGCCTTCTTGTAGGCCCCCTTCAGATCCTGGAAGGCCACAATGAGGTCACCTCGGAGCCTTCTCTTCTCCAGACTGAACAGCCCCAACTCCTTCAGTCTGTCCTTCAGAGCAGAGGTGCTCCAGCCCTCTGCTCATCCTCGTGGCCCTTCTCTGGACACCTTCCAGCACCTCCATATCCCTCTTGTAATAGGCGCTCCAGAACTGGAGGCAGTACTCCAGGTGGGGTCTCACCAGAGCTGAGTAGAGGGGGAGAATCCCCTCCCTTGACCTGCTGGCCACACTTCTCCTGATGCAGCCCAGGCTCTGATTGGCTTTCCGGGCTGCAAGTGCACATTGAGAGCTCATGTTGAGCTTCTTGTCCACCAGCACCCCCAAGTCTCTCTCCTCAGGGCTGCTCTCCAGCCAGTCACTGCCCATTTACTCTTAAGGGTCTTGGAAAGGCACAATGTTGAAGCAGCACCACATTTGTGTCCTAATACTTCCCCACAATGCAGAAGTCACTGCGACGTGGCTGCCCTGCGGAGGGCTGGGCACACGGGCAGTGAGGGAGCGCTCGGGGCACAGCCAAACACAAAGCTCCCGGGCATGGGAAAATAGGCAGAGTCAGGCTGAGATATGGGGAAATGCAGCATTCAGTCTGGCATCTTGCAAAGCTGTGCACTGTTTTCCACATCTGGTGGTTAGGTTTTTTTCTCCCCTGGGATTTCAGAAGTGATTCTGTAATACATGGGATAGACCCGAGGCTTTTCAGAGCTGTGAGAAGTGAGATGGAGAGAACACCTAGCGGTAAAGACATTCATCTATGATGTCAGACATCTAAGTCAAAGTCACATTCAAATTGGACTTGAAGTTGGCTTTTTTAAAAAATATATTTATGCTTTTATCTCTCTTGGAGCTTTTCCATTTACTGCAAATTGATATTCCTTGAGAGAGCCCAAGTGAGATTGATAACAGCACTTACAGGAGAAGTCTAATACAAACATTCAATTCCTGCATTCATCCAGCTATAGGAGATTTCAGGACTATCCTGATATCCTAATAATCATATGGATTTGATAGGATTTCCAAAAGGTAATGGTTGAATATGGAGGATCTCTGCCTATCCTTCTCTTCTTCCTTATCACATAAGAGGAGTTGAAGGCAGAAGTTTTAAAACATCCTGCTGTGGCCCAGACCAGAAAATGGACATTTTCCAGTTATGTTTGCTTTGGGTTTGATGAATAAATTGCCTGGCAGCACTGAGGCAGGCTGATGCTGGCTATTACATGTGTGGTGACATTCTTAGTGTCTGGATTTGTTAGGATTCTGTTTCTCATTGGAAGGCTGACAGCATTAGCGCTATGGACACAACAGGTCTGGTGTTGAGGGGTGAAGAGCTGTTTGTTGCTCCTGGATTTTGCTTGGAAGCCTATTCCCTAAGGACCTGGGCAGCTGAATTTTCCTGGGCAGAGCTCTGAGCTTCCTTTGGAAGTGTATGTATGCCTGAAATCTGCATTGAAATGTTTGCTTAGGTTTTGTTGCAGGATCTGGGGTCCTCTCCTCCTATTTTCCCTGTGACATCTGTAAGGGAAGATTATGAGAAAGCAGGCAAACATCTAACCCCTTCTTAATTAATATGTATGCTGCCTCTGCAAATGATACCTTTAGCTATATTCCCACTTTATAAATGATATATGTAATTGGGTTAAGCAGACTCACACACAACATTTGTTGGTCAATTACCTCCTAAATTATGTACACCTCTGTAATTAGAAAATACAATTTTTCTTCCACCCATAAACTTTTTGCTAAATATGTACTTAGTATATCTGAAATGATTACTTCTATTTGTACACAGAAGCTAAATTGAAACGAGTTTTTCTATTAAGTGTGTGTAATTCCATAATCAGCAAGACAACTCGATTTCTGTATGGAGGGGATGTTCTCTGAATTACAGAATCAGTGGGTGTACAATTCCTAGGCAAGGAAATCCTGAAAACCAAATGTGTTCACTTGATCAACAAAGAAATCTGCATAGTTATTAGAAAGAGCAGGGAGTGGATGTTACAAAGTTAATATTATCCTAAGGCTCAATTATTTGTGAATTTACCACCATTCCAGTAAGGGTGCTGAATTGTCTGGTGTGGTGGGTTGAAGTTTTCCCCCCCAGCCAGCACAAGAACAAGAGGACAGTCTCAAACCGCACCAGGGGAAGTTTAGGCTGGAGGTGAGGAGAAAGTTCTTCACCGAGAGAGTTGTTAGCCATTGGAATGTGCTGCCCAGGGAGGTGGTGGAGTCTCCATCCCTGGAGGTGTTCAAGAGGGGACTGGAGTGGCACTTGGTGCCATGGTTTAGTAGTCATGAGGTCTGTGGTGACAGGTTGGACTTGATGATCTTTGAGGTCTTTTCCAACCTTATTGATTCTATGATTCTATAACATTTCTTCCCATTTCCCATTTCTTTATCTGTTCTCATCTGATCTTGGCTTTTTGCTTTCCTCGGGAGAGAGATAATGAGCTTCTGGCTGGCTTTGGATACGTCTAACCCACTGCTTTCTCTCTCAGCTCCTCTCTCTCTCGGGACAGGGGGGTTTGTGGGGGCAATGGAACAGCTTCCCAGGTCTTTTGACCAAGGGGGGCTTTCATGTTGTTTGATAACTCTAAATATCTGTATAATACTGCAAATCCTGGCTATTTTGTACATATTCATTGCATTCCATTGCAGAGTGTGGTTTTTGCTTGTAAATACAGCATCATCTGCTTCTGAGTTGGTCTGGCTGCCTTGCTGTCCTCTTTTTGCCCTCAGAGTGGGTGATCTGGTCACCACTAATACCCACAGTTCTAACACTGGGTCCTACACACTCTCATTCATGACTTCTGGGTAGTTGCTAAAGATATCTCCATGAAAACATAATTTCAGAGTGGGAACCAAGGAAAGAAAACAAATGTTTAAAAATAGCATCATGTGGCTATCTGGAGAGCACCATATGGCTATTCTAGAGAGCGGCCAGGCAGAGAGGGACCTGGGAGTACTGGTTGATGGTAGGCTGAACATGAGCCTGCAGTGTGCCCAGGCAGCCAAGTGGGCCAATGGCATCCTGGCCTGGATCAGGAACAGTGTGGCCAGCAGCAGCAGGGAGGTCATTCTGCCCCTGTACGCTGCACTGGTTAGGCCGCACCTCGAGTCCTGTGTCCAGTTCTGGGCCCCTCAGTTTAGGATGTTGACTTGCTGGAACGTGTCCAGAGAAGGGCAACAATGCTGGTGAGGGGTTTGGAACACAAGTCCTATGAGGAGAGGCTGAGGGAGCTGGGGTTGCTTAGCCTGGAGAAGAGGAGGCTCAGGGGTGACCTCATTGCTCTCTACAACTACCTGAAGGGAGGTTGTAGACAGGCAGGGGTTGGTCTCTTCTCCCAGCACCAGAACAAGAGGACACAGTCTCAGGCTGCGCCAGGGGAGGTTTAGGCTGGATGTTAGGAAGAAATTCTTCATAGACAGAGTGATTGCCAATTGGATTGTGCTGCCTGGGGAGGTAGTGGAGTCACCATCATTGGAGGTGTTTAGGAGAAGACTTGGTTGCATAGGGAGCTTGGTTGCATGGTTTAGTTGATTGGGTGGTGTTGGATGATAGGTTGGACGTGATGATCTTGAAGGTTTCTTCCAACCTGGTTCATTCCATTCCATTCCATTCCATTCCATTCCATTCCATTCCATTCCATTCCATTCCATTCCATTCCATTCCATTCTATGCTATTCTATTCTATGCTATTCTGTCTATTGTTAAGCACCAACTCTTAGATCTTCACAACTGAAATACTAATATATTGCAGAGTGAAGGCTGGCAGTATTTCTGTGCAAGCCAAGTCCCTAGGTATTTATTTAGGTTTTTACTTGAAGAAAAATTTCTTGTCCGTAGATATGATAATTTGTACTTTATTTTTTTCTCTCAGGTCTTAAATCAAGTTAACTCAGTCCATAATTTTACACAGACAGGGCCTAGATTCCTGCTGGGTACTCTCTGAAAACATGACTAAAGAGCACAGATGACACTACAATCTGAATTCAGCTATCAATTTTGGTGTGTGAACCATTTCATAAACTAATTTGCTCTTCCAAAATCAGGTATTTCTGTGTTTGAAGGTTGATTTGCTACAGTGGATAAATTCATTCAGTGGCAAGTTGTACAGCTGTGAAAGCAGCACAAAGACATTATTGAATGACCAGGGCTGAATATAACTACAAATCAGAGAGTTATTCTGCCTGCCCATGTTAGGAACATGCCATTTTTTTCTGTAAGCTTTCTTTCAGCCCTAAGAGAGACTCATACTGTTGCCTGCACGGACACAATGTGTGAATTTTTACCTGAATTATTCTAGAGTCCAGGAGTGATGAAATCTAAGCCAATTTCTGGAATATAAAGAAGTCAATTTCATCCTAAAAGGATGCCAAGGAAGAAAAATCTTGTAACTAATGTTGTCAGAAGGACATTTGTGTGATACTTAGGCTGCCTTTCTTCAGGCAGGTGAACATAAACTCACAGTGACTGCAAATGTCCTTAAGAACGTGTTGATTCTGGACCTCACCCTTCACAGCAGTGCTCAGCCTACAACAGTGTTGAAATTAATCTTGCATATAAACTGCAGGGTGTCATTTGGGTGGGTTTTGGTTGTGGTGGTGTTTTTGTAAATATAACTTTGGGGATTCGAAGAACACTTTTGATCAACTGGGACACAGATCATTACTGAAGATACACCATTAAAAGCAAAAGTCCCTGCGAGAAATTCTCTCTGTGCCTTTAAATTGCCACCATCATCCTGTCTTTTCTCAAGTGAGGCAAAAGTGAGGACTTGCAGATATACAGAGCTACTCCTAATGGAAGGGGGGGGGGGGGAAGGCTGAACTGTGCTAATGACTTTCTGAAACACTAAGGGAAAAAAAGTCTAGGATTATAAAAATTAACCTCATTCAGCTTAGACGGAAAATCCTTTACTGTCCAGTTAGATTACTCAGCCAGCCAAACTCCTTGGAGATAAGGGCTGCTTACAGGCTGTTTAAACTCTGCTACAGTTCTAACAATGCAGAGTAGATAAGCCAAACTAAAATGAAAAGAACAACCACCAAACTAGAAAGATGTAAATTTTCATTTCATTCATGTCCTTTTGTGCCTGGGGTCTGATGTTTGGTTGAGTGGTTGTTAAGGTTTATGAAAAAGGTAATGAAAGATCAGATGGATACTGTCCAAGAGCATTAGCCATAATGATCACATTGTAAGCTATTAGCAGTGTTAAATATACAAATACATAGCTGCTAATGGGCTATGTGTTTATGGCAACAGAACAAGATTATTTTGCCACTAATGACTTTTTAAAGAGAAGAAACTGAAGTCCCAAGTTGTTTGCAGGCTGCACTAGAAGGGCAACAAAGATGGGGAGGGGTTTGGAGCACAAGCCCTGTGAGGAGAGGCTGAGGGAGCTGGGGTTGCTTAGCCTGGAGAAGAGGAGGCTCAGGGGAGACCTTATTGCTGTCTACAATTAACTGAAGGGAGGTTGTAGCCAGGTGGGGTTTGGTCTCTTCTCCCAGGCAACCAGCACCAGAACAAGAGGACACAGTCTCAAGCTGTGCCAGGGGAGGTTTAGGATGGATGTTAGGAAGGAATTCTTCACAGAAAGAGAGATTGGCCGTTGGAATGGGCTGCCCAGGGAGGTGGTGGAGTCACCATCACTGGAGGTGTTTAGGAGGAGACTTGATGGGGTGCTTGGTTGCATGGTTTAGTTGATTGGATGGTGTTGGATGATGGGTTGGACATGATGATTTCAAAGGTCTCTTCCAGCCTGGTCTGGTCTGGTCTGGTCTATTCTATTCTATTCTATTCTATTCTATTCCATTCCATTCCATTCCATTCCATTCCATTCCATTCCATTCCATTCCATTCCATTCCATTCCATTCCATTCCATTCCATTCCATTCCATTGGGATGCCATTGCCTTAGTGTTATTTTAAACAAAGTAACAAAGGGTAAAGTTAAACCAACTCACATACAGCATTTTGAGAGCCACTTGAACAATAATGCTGGTAGTACAGCAGTGGCATGCTTCACTTGTCTTTCAATACACCATCTTAATATTCAGATGTATCTATCTCACAAAACATCAAATGAAGCCCTGCAAAAATCAAGATTCCTACTGAGTTTTAGTATGCAGAAGGAGGGGAAATTTCAGTGAACTAATCTTTTTGTCCTCCATGGAAATCAAAAGCTACAGGAAACCATCATAATTCTGTTTACATCTTCAACAGGCGTCTTCTTGCTGGCAAACAGTTTCCTGGGGGTTTGTTCATTATCTTTCCTTTTTTGTCTGTTTAATTTTTGAAACAAAAAAAAAATTGAAATGAATCACTGAAGGCAGGTAATCACCTTATGAACACCTCTTTAATGCTACACATATGAGTTACTGACTTCAGGGAAGGTAGGACTGTCCTAGCAGGCTGATTTACAGACCAGTACCTGAAGGGTGCCTACAGGAAGGCTGCAGAGGGACTGTTTGCAGAGGCCTTCAGGGATAGGATGAGAGGCAATAGTTTGAAATGAGAGAGGAGCAGATTTAGATTGGATGTTAGGAACAAATTCTGCACCATGAGGGAGGTGGAACACTGCAACAGTTTGCCCAGGGAGGTATTTCAGGCCTCATCCCTGAAGATATTCAAGGTGAGGCTCAACAAGGCTCTGAGCAACCTGATCTAGTGAGGGTTGAACTAGATGACGTTTGGAGGTTCCTTTCCAACCCAAACCATTCTATCATTCTATGACATGAAATTATCACCCCCACAGCATTGCAAGCATTATGGCATCTGCTTGGAGGAACAGTAAGAGTGTAGAAGATGGGGACAGTTTGCTGTTAACTCCGTTATCCTCTCCAGCATTTCACATCTTTTGGGGTTTCATTGCTTGCTTGAGTTTGGACTCTGTTTTTCTTCTACGCCATGACTAAATCAGCACAATGCTAGATAAGGTGGGTTGGAGAAAGGTGGGGGGGGAGGTCTGCTCAGTTAGGCAAGGAATACATGGAGATTAATACAACTGATTAACAAAAGCCTGTTGAGTCCAGTTCTCTGAAAAGTCAGTGTGAATGCAGATCCAACCCCAGATGGCATTTCTAAAACATTGACTTCTCCTGGCACAGCTTGACACTGTGTCCTCTTGTTCTGGTGCTGCTTGCCTGGGAGAAGAGACCAACCCCCTCCTGGCTACAACCTCCTTTCAGGTAGTTGTAGATATCGATAAGGTCTCCCCTGAGCCTCCTCTTCTCCAGGCTAAACACCCCCAGCTCCCTCAACCTCTCCTCACAGGGCTGTGCTCAAGGCCTCTCCCCAGCCTCGTTGCACTTCTCTGGACAGGTTCAAGTATCTCAATGTCCTTCTTAAAATAGAGGATCCCAGAACTGGACACAGGACTCTAGGTGTGGCCTAAACAGTGCTTAGTACAGAGGCAGAATGACTTCCCTGCTCCTGCTGGCCACACAATTCCTGATACCGGATGCCACTGGCCTTCTTGGCCACCTGGGCACACTGCTGGCTCATGTTCCACCTTCTTTCATTTGTTAATGCAAATTCCTGTTCACCATTGCTAGTGTTTTCAAGACAATGGGATCATTGTGCTCTTTATAACATCACACAGGGATGGAATCTGGGAAGCATGATCTCAGAACGCTCTGCTATGTTTTGAGTTGCATTTGCTTAATAGCACAGACTTTATTTTCAAGCCACTTGGGATTTGCATCCTTTCTTGGCAGGGGCAGTGGGGAAACAGTGCTGAGGGAAGATGAGCATGCAGCAAAAGTCAGGCACTTCATTTTCAAATCAGGGAATAATATTCTTTGCCATTGGAGACAAAACCTACTCCCTGGACAAGACTGACATCAATTACATGAGAATTTTTAGAGCATTCAATATAATGGATGTTAGTTTTAATTGCTTAAATGCATAATTGCCTCAACTAATCCCAGTCATGATTATGGTCTGGGTTTTTTTTTTTGTTGTGGTGGTGGTTTTTTTTCAGTCAATACCAGACTCTTACAAAAAGAACATTCAAGTCTAAATTGTTTATTTAAAAAAGACCCCAAACCCTAGGGTCCAGTGGTAATTCCACTGTGTGCTGCTTATTGAGGTTTTTTAAATCACAAAAGAGCTTAAAAGAAGTGGATTTAGCAGGGATTTGGCATGCTGAGAGTATTGTAAGTTATCAAGTTTGTGGCATTAACTAAATCTGCTACTTATAGCAGTGCCCACTGGAAAAAAAAAAGTCAAAACAATCATAAGGCCACATGAAATGTAGACTGAAAAGAGAAGAATCCCTTTCCTGTGGATTTTAGCTGTGACAGAGAATGCTTGTTGTTCTCCATCCTATTTACCTTAAGGCAGCTTTGCCAAAGATGGAGCTTCTGCACAACATTTCTGATGTTATGAAAGCCTAAACCATGACACCATAACCTCAAAAAAGATCTTTCAGATGGATTCACAAAATGTCTGAGTGCTTGGGATGCAAGCAGACAAAAGACAGTGGAAGTAATAACAGAAAACTTTGTGTCTGACTCTGCACATTTCATTTGATTCCACATAGTGCGCAGAATATCCATCAGGCTCCAACATCTGTGTTCCTCTTGGCACAGATAACACAGCTGGAGGATTGCTTGAGTTATTTGTAACACAGCCACCCAGTTACTCTGCTTGAAATGGCAGTGCTCAGTAAGGACTGAACACTTTGCCACAGGTTCCACATTTTAGAGATATGGAAGGCTTCCTGATGATTCAGAAGCAGGGAAAAAGGGTTAAACAAATAAAAGGGCACATATTTTGCTAATATTTAGGATAGGATAGGGTAGGATAGGATAGGATAGTGTAGGATAGGATAGTGTAGGGTAGAATAGAATAGAATAGAATAGAATAGAATAGAAATAGAATAGAATAGACCAGGTTGGAAGAGATCTTCAAGATCATCGCGTCCAACCCATCATCCAACACCATCTAATCAACTAAACCATGGCACCAAGCACCCCATCCAGTCTCTTCCTAAACACCTCCAGTGATGGTGACTCTACCACCTCCCTGGGCAGCATATTCCGATGGGCAATCACTCTCTCTATGAAGAATTTCTTCCTGACATCCAGCCTAAACCTCCCCTGGCACAGCTTGAGACTGTGTCCTCTTGTTCTGGTGCTGGTTGCCAGGGAGAAGAGACCAGCCTCCACCTGGCTACAACCTCCCCTTCAGGTAGTTGTAGACAGCAATAAGGTCTCTCCTGAGGCTTCTCTTCTCCAGACTAAGCAAGCCCAGCTCCCTCAGTCTCTCCTCCTAGGGCTTGTGTTCCAAACCCCTCCCCAACTTTGTTGTTTAAAAATGGCAAGAAGGAAGAGCAGGTGAACCACAGGCTTGTCAGACAAGAAGGTAACTGAGCAGGGGTCTGGCTAAGGGCAGCTTGTGTCTGACCAGTCTAATTGTGGCCAACCACATCCTGGTGTACCTCAGCCTCTTAAAATATTTGGCCTTAAAATACTGGGATTTTCCTGTTCCATTAAATTCAGACAATTATATCTCCTACACATTTCTTTACCACAGTATCTGCTGGCATTATCTTGTTCTATTTAACAATCAGTTTAGTAAAGTGGCTTTAAAACAATTTGTTCATTAGAATTTTAGTGGGGTTTTTTTTCTCCCCTGGGAACTCTTTTCCCCACTTATATTTGGGAGTCAAGAAGATATCCCTTGACTAGGAAAGCTGACCCTTCTTGAATAACCAGTATCACTGGGAAAGAAAGCGAAATCAAAACAAAGCTGAGATGATCATTAAGCAAAATGAGTGAGACGGGGGTTCCACGATACCCATGTATGACAGTGAGAGCATTCAGCTTTACAATACAATACAATATACAATAAATCCAGGTTGGTAGAGACCTTCAAGATCATCGTGTCCAACCTATCAACCAATCCAACCCACCTAAACAACTAGATCATGGCACCCAGTACCCCATCAAGTCTCCTCCTGAACACCTCCAGTGATGGTGACTCCACCACCTCCCTGGGCAGACCATTCCAATGGGCAATCACTCTCTCTGTAAAGAACTTCCTCCTAACATCCAGTCTTAACCTCCCCTGGCGCAGCCTGATACTGTGTCCTCTTGTTCTGGTGTTGCCTGCCTGGGAGAAGAGACCAACCCCCGCCTGTCTACAACCTCCCTTCAGGTAGTTGTAGAGAGCAATGAGGTCACCCCTGAGCCTCCTCTTCTCCAGGCTAAGCAACCCCAGCTCCCTCAGCCTCTCCTCATAGGGCTTGTCTTCCAAACCCCTCCCCAGCTTTGTTGCCCTTCTCTGGACATGTTCCAGCAAGTCAACATCCTTCCTAAACTGAGGGGCCCAGAACTGGACACAGTACTCCAGGTGTGGCCTAACCAGTGCAGTGTACAGGGGCAGAATGACCTCCCTGCTGCTGCTGGCCACACTGTTCCTGATGCAGGCCAGGATGCCATTGGCCCTCTTTCATACGGGGGGGGGGGGAAATGAAAGAAGAAAATGTTCAGCAAAATATTATGGACCATGTAGAGCAAAAATCAAAAGCACACTGATTAGAAAGCCTGCAGCAAACTGTAATCAAAGTTTTGATTTGGATTTTTTTTTCCCCTGCTTATTTGGCTGTTTCTAAGGCTTCTCCATTCTCCACCACAATGTTAGAAAATTTAACAAAAGGAAGCTGAATGGGTGGTGAGGAATTTTGGAGCTGCTTTTTACCTTCTCTATCATTTTAGTTCCTCGAATTTCAGGGAAACGTATGCAGCTTGAATGCATCTTCAAATTGCTTGGCTGAAATGTTGCCTCTTTGCAAATCACCAAAATGAACTTCCCTGAACAGAGCGTCTCTGGGAAAAAGAGAAGCAGAAATCCTCCGGCTCCCAAACAGATTGCAAAGCTCAAAAGGAAATCAGCACAACATACAGAACTAATTCTAGTCATTCATGTCTGTCATGCATGTCAGCTGAGCACTCCCACTGCTCCACATCTGCCTTTATAATCACCTCGAAGTATGACCGGAACATCAGACTGTGCTCTTCTGTGATTAGAAGGTAATTAGTTTTAATTTGTTGTTAATGATTAAAGAACCAAGGATGGGGGTTTATCTTTTTTTACTGTGATTTTTAGTAAACCCCATTCTGCATGATGATAGAAGACTTCTTTTGCTCCTTCCATTGCCCTTTCTTGTTCATGCAGCCATTAATCTTTCGCAGATACTGTGGCCTGCTCCTAGCAAAAGCCTTAAGCCTTAGACTACAAGCACTCAATTCCAGCTCTTTAGAAACAGTGTCTCACTGAAGCTGCACAGGAGTTTGGTGAAATACTTTGCTGTCCAAGTGACTTAGGAAAATTAATGGACCCAATTGAAGTAAAAACCTCTGTGTTCTTTTCTTGTAACAAAATAAGGATAACTTAAATGTAAAAAATGGCCAAAGAGATTATAAAAGCAATCAGCTGCTAACAATGCTTTCCTAAGTGAGCCAATACATCAACATTATTCAGAATTCAGGCTTTATTCAGGCTTTATTCAGGCTTCATTGGAAAGAAGAACAATTACAGCAGAGAAAAACAGTAGCAGTTTCTCTTTTGTTAAAGGGTAGTTGATTTTTGGAGGTCATTATAAGGCTAGTGAGGAGGTGCTCTCAGAACTGGAAATGAGAAACTAGGAAAATGCAGATCCATCACTTCTCAAATATCTGGGTGTTGGGTCCCAGACTGGTGGAGCAGTATCAACATCAGTTTCTGAACTCTGTTCTGCATGTTCAGCACGTGTCTAAGTATGGCTGTAGGGAGATCATTTCACACTGCTTTCCAGCCAGAAGAGGCACCCATCACCTTACTGATTGATCACTGGAATAAACCCATCAGGACAGCAATCTAGGCCTGCCTGACTTCTTTGTGTAGACTTGCTTTACACTATGTATTTTGGGGAGAAAAATGTGTCTTTGCATTTATTCAGCCTGTGAAGCGATGGACCTCCCTCTGAGATCCATTGGTGCTCCTGGCCTACAAATAATAATTGAAAGTGTTGAACAGAACTGTCAGTGAGGGTAGCTGCTTGCAGAGAAAAGGCTTAAATGAATTTGGAAGCATGTTTGTGAATATATTGCTTCTGTGCTCCTCTTACACACCTGCATCAGAGAACAAATCACTATTGCTGGCAGTCAAAAAATGAAGCACATGAAAGAAAGGATTTTAAGTTGCTACCAGTGCAGCATGAAACTACAGTAAAACAACCTGGAGTGAAAAAACAAACCAAACAAAAAAAAACCCCACTCTAAAACAAACAAACTACCAAACAAGACAAAACAAAAACAAAAAAACACCCCAAACCACCAAAACCAACAACCCAAATGAAAATAAAACCAGAGAAGTAATGGCAATGGGCTCTGAATGGCCACATTAAATGAACGGCCAAATAAAGGTACTGAAGTCACACAGCAAAACGTAGGACATAAGGACATTTTGGAACAGATACACCTGAAAGCTACACTGAAAGACTTGCTAGGACATCCATACTCAGGTGTGCCTGTTCTGTCACAGGAAAAAAAATCTTTGGGCAAAAGACAAGAAGCAGCTGACTGTACGTGGTGCCTCGGTCCAGAGAGGGTAAGAGACTCCTGTGTTATGAAGTTAGAGGCACCAACAAGGCCAACACGTCAACAGCAAGGCTATTTATTAACAGAAAAAAGTGGATGGATCAGAAGGAGAGAGAGGGAGAGAGAGTGAAAATAGAGAGGGAGAGAGAGAAAATAGAGAGGGAGAGAGAGAAGAGGGAGAGAGAAGAGGAAAGGAATTATATTACCATACCCCTCGCCCCGCAACACAGTTTGGGTGTGTGGAGGAAGACTGCTGCAGCTGTGGCATGGAGGAGATGCTGGGTGTGTGGAGGAAGTGCTGCAGCATTGGTGTGGAGGAGAGTCCATCCTTGTTGGCTGTGCTGTCCTCTGAGCAACCTCTACAGCTCCCTGAGTTGTAGCAGGTGGAACTCAGGACACGGAGAGAGAGTTCCTCTTGGTCTGCTTCTTCTAGAGGCTACATGGTGATGTCTCTGTCATTTTTCTCTCCTGGTATTCTCTCAGTTTTCCTTCAGAGCAGCATTGCCCAGCCTTTTCCTTCTCTTGTGTTTTCCTTCTCCTGAGCCAGCAGTTGCTCAGATCTTTTATATGGTTTTATAGGTATGTATATTCCAGAGAGTATGGATAGCAGTGGCCTCTGCCCATTAGTTCCAGGGCAGCAGCCTTTATCTATGCGCCTTCCAGAGAGTCATTATCCAGTGGCATCTGCCCAATACACATCAGCTATTGTCTGGGCACGAAGCAAAGGTGATTTTATCTTTATTGAGTCACATCAAGAGAGACAAGATTTAGTCTCTCACACATGGCTATGACCAGGAGATGTCCCCAAGGAGGTTCAGAGTGCAGTCTTGAAACCTCCCAGCACTGTCAAAACAAGACCAAGCAGGACAGAAGCATCACTTGACTGGCTTTTGTACAAAATATTACTCAGGCAGCTGAAGTGCACAGTGGTGCACTTCACAAGGTAGAGTCATCACTACAACTGCCCTGCCTGCTCCCTTTTACCATTATTACATTTTGTCCCATTGCTAAAAACTAAAAAGCAGGCTTCTGCTTCCACAGGTTGCTGTGTTTAAATCATGTCCATTAACTTCAGGATGTCAGTCTGTAGAATAGCATAGAATAGAGTAGAGTACAGTAGAATAGAATAGAATAGAATAATAGAATAGAATAGAATAGAATAGAATAGAATAGAATAGAATAGAATAGAATAGAATAGGAATTAACCAGGTTGGAAGAGACCTTTGAGATCGAGTCCATCCTATCATCCAACACCGCCTAATCAACTAAACCATGGCTCTACAAAAGAGCTTTTTTCAACTTCAAATCTCCTAAGGAAACCAAGAATTTTATCTTTAGGTTTTTGTGTATTGACATGTGATAGGGAAAAGAAAAAAGTGACTTTTAAAGGAACACATTATTATGTCAAGGACCTGGGAGTCCTGGTGAATAATAAGTTATCCACAGGTCAGCAACGTACCCCTGTGGCCAAGAGGGACAATGGTATCCTGGGATGCATTAAGAGGACTGTGTCCAGCAGATCGAGGAAGGTTCTCCTCCCCCTCTACTCTGCTCTGCTGAGACCTCACCTGGAATATTGCATCCAGTTCTGGGCTATAGGGATCTACTGGAGTGAGTCCAACAGAGGGCTACAAGGATGATTAAGGGACTGCAGTACTGACCTATGAGGAGAGGCTGAGTGCCCTGGGGCTTTTCAGTTTGGAGAAGAGGAGACTGAGAGGGCATTTAGTAAATGTTTATAAATATCTGAGGGCTGGGGGTCAGGAGGGAGGGGACAGGCTCTGCTCAGTTGCACTCTGTGACAGGACAAGGGGCAATGGATATAAACTACAGCACAGGAGGTTCCACATCAACATGAGGAGGAACTTCTTCACTGTGAGGGTCACAGAGCACTGGAACAGGCTGCCCAGAGAGGTTGTGGAGTCTTCTTGTCTGGAAACTTTCAAGACCCATCTGGATGCATTCCTGTGTGACCTGTGCTAGCTTCTATGGTCCTGCTCTGACAGGAGGGGTTGGATTCAATGATCTCCTGAGGTCCATTCCAACCCCTAACATCCTGTGATCCTGTGAAGTAAAAACTTGGAACGTCTGTGGTGTTCAAGAGAGGATTGGACGTGGCACTAGGTGCCATGGTCTAGTCATGGGGTCTGTGGTGACAGGTTGGGCTTGATGTTCTTCGAGGTCTCTTCCAACCTTAGTGATACTGTGATGCTGTGTGATACTGCTTCTTCCTTTCTGCAAAGCAAGACTTGCCACATCTCAAAAGTCACATCTTCTCCAACAGCCCATCCCTAATGCGAAAATTAATGTGCCCTGCCCGAGAACCCCTGCAATAATACTGACTGCGTTAAAACCCCATTGCTTCTATTCACTGCTGATTAGTTGGCTTTTAAAGTCCCAGAATGGCCACCCACAATTGCCTTTTATTGATTTACATTTTTAATTGCATTTTTGCATAACGTAAAATTCATTTCCCCACTTGTTACCCAGCCAGCAAACATTTTAGCTCATTACAAGATCTGAAGGAAAAATCGTTCCTAGGAAGATAAGGAATGAAGGAAGGACGTCCAAACTGGGTAGCTTTGTGCTAGCTGCCAGAAGCGTTCCAGCCCTGCAGCAGTGCTGAGGACAGGAATCTAAAAGCTCCATCAAACCATGCACCAAAACACCACAGCAGTTCAAACCACCACACAAATCTCTGCTTTTTTTTTTAATCACAGTCGTTTGGTCTGAAATAATTACAGCCTTGATGGTTTTCTGGAGGAAATGAAAGAACTGTCCTAACCACTTGATGTATTGATTTTGAAAAAGGAAAAGGAAAATACTCCTGGAGAAAAATGCTGAAGGTGCTGGAGAGCAGGATTGATCTCTCTCCAAGTGTATTTTATTTCTTGTTATTGATCTGGCATTATTTTTGATAAAACTAAATTGGGGGGGAGGGAGGGATTAACAATCATAAGAATTTTGCATCATCAAACATATTCCCTTATCATAGAATCAATAAGATTGGAAAAGACCTCAAAGATCATCAAGTCCAACCTGTCACCCAACACCTCATGACTACTAAACCATGGCACCAAGTGCCACATCCAGTCCTCTCTTGAACAACTCCAGGGATGGTGACTCCACCACCTCCCTGGGCAGCACATTCCAATGGCTAACAACTCTCTCTGTGAAGAACTTAAAGCTCACCTCAAGTCTAAACTTCCCCTGGCATGGTTTGAGACTGTGTCCTCTTGCTCTGGTGCTGGTTGCCTGGGCAAAGAGACCAACCCCCTCCTGGGCTACAATCTCCCTTCAGGTAGTTGTAGACAGCAATAAGATCTCATCTGAGCCTCCTCTTCTCCAGGGTAAGCAATCCCAGCTCCCTCAGCCTTTCCTCACAGGGCTGTGCTCGAGGCCTCTCCCCAGCCTCGTTGCCCTTCTCTGGACATGTTCAAGTGTCTCAATGTCCTTCTTAAATTGAGGGGCCCAGAACTGGACACAGGACTCAAGGTGTGGCCTAACCAGTGCTGAGTACAGAGGCACAATGACTTCCCTGCTCCTGCTGGCCACACTATTCCTCATACAGGCCAGGATGCCATTGGCCTTCTTGGCCACCTGGGCTCACTGCTGGCTCATGTTCAGCCCACTATTGACCAGCACACCCAGGTCCCTTTCTGTTTGGCTGCTCTCCGGCCACTCCGACCCCAGCCTGTACTACTGCATGGAGTTGCTGTGACCAATGTGTAGAAGCCGGCACTTAGATGTGTTAATCTCATGCCCTTGGACTCTGTCTATCTGTCCAGCCTGTCAAGGTCCCTCTGCAGAGCTCTCCTATCCTCTGCAAATTTACTGATGACTGACTCAATCCCCTCATCCAGATCATCAGTGAAGACATTAAACAGGATGGGGGCCCAGCACTGATCCCTGGGGGACACCACCAGTGCCTGGCTGCCAGCTGGATGTGGCACCATTCACCACCACTCTCTGGGCTCAGCCCTCCAGCCAGTTCTTAACCCAGCATAGAGTGCTGCTGTCCAAGCCATGGGCTGATAGCTTGGCCAGGAGTTTGCTGTGGGGGACGGTGTCAAAGCCCTTGCTGAAGTCCAGGCAGACTACATCCACAGCCTGCCCCACATCCACCAGGCAGTCACCTGAGCATAAAAGGAGATCAGGTTGGAGAGGCAGGATCTGCCCTTCCTAAATCCATGTTTATTCCTCACAAACAATTATAGACACAAGCTCCAATGTGAAATTGTGTGGACCTAGGGTCCCTGGGTCTCCTTTGAATTGTTGGAATTAATTAGTATTGAAATTAAGAATGATAAATTTGGCAGAAGCTTTCCCAGTTTTTATTTTGATTTGCACAACCCCCTACAGTCTGCAATCCTTTGACCTACATATATCCCCACCACAGAAGCTCCAACCTCATGGATCATTTCCTTGATGTGACAGGCAGCAGTTCCCAAGGAGTGGTAACTCTCTGGTCAAGCAGGCACCAATACAAAGGCCAAGCTGGGCTCCTCTCCTCCCTGGGCAGGGGATTTCAAGTACCAGCCAGCATGGCTGAGCCAAACCCTTCTGGCAGTCAGGCTGTACTGACACTGAGGGTTTGCTTCATTTCAACTCATCTTGGTAGAAAATCCAGCTTCTTCCTTCTTCTGAGACTATGAGAATCTGACACAAGAGGGGAAATGATAGGGTCATGCTGCCTGCCTCATTGTTTGTACACATTGATTTCTAGAGTGGCACCTTTACATGACTGCTCTGGAGATAAAAGCCACAGTTAAGAGCTGATTAAGTCTCTAGGAGAGTCACTGGAGTTTCTCTTCAGCTCTAGTGTTAAGCCAAAGCATTTCATTTTACAACCAAGCACCAAGTGGCTGGGGTTGAAGAAGTACTTTACTGTACCTGATCAACTATTTTTTGGTCAAATGTTACATCATTGCCTTTTAAACTAAGGAAAAGCAAACGGGGGGGGGGGGGGGGGAAGAAAACAAAAAGAAATACAAATTTACAAATTAGTTCTTGCAGAGCCACTTTAAAAGGAAACCTTCATGCCAGCATAAACCTTGGGTGACAGGTTGGACTTGATGATCTTTGAGGTCTTTTCCAACCTTATTGATTCCATGATTCTATGATAAAGATTTTCCTAAAGTATTAGGAGCTCTTTTCCCGTTTCCACATTGAGCTGGCTGAGTAACGAAGCAACATGAAAATTTGGGCTGGATGAGCCCAGCAAAGAACCAGTGTGCCTGTTGAAAGCTGCTTCTGAAAGGATATTGAAGGAATCCACACTTTCTACACATGGGCTGCAGAGCATGCTTTCTCTACCATCCCATGTGTCTGGTATTTGTTTTGTCATCTGCACGTTATGCTGATGGATGATGGAGCTTAACCTAACTACCCCAATACTGCTGCCAAACTGTGACAGACACTTGGTAGAAGACTCATCCACCAAATTGTGCTAGACATTTGCTAGAGGACTCATCCAGACCCTGTGCAGCGTCCCTGAACTCAGAACAGCTTCATTTGGGGCTCTTAGCATATTCCTCTTTTGGGCTTCACGGTCTCTTAAGGTCTTCTGCTGAGCACAGGTTTAGTCCTGAGCAGCCTGGATGAATGTTGAAGCCTCAGAATGGCTTTGGCCTTGAACACAGGCTTAGGATGGCACTCAAATGTAAACCACACCAGACTTCAGAGGCATAAATGAACTCTTCAGCAGTGTGTGGAGGAGAAGCAATCAATCTGAATGTTCAGCAGCCGTTCAGTGAATCAAATATCCAGAGAGGGTTTGAAGTACAACATCTGAGAAGATTTTGTAAATGAGGAGAGCACAGCATCTCCTTGCAAACTCCAGTAAATCATTCCCATCCCTTTGATTACATCAGATACTCCAGGAATGTTTCAAGTCTGATGCTCACAGAAGTGGAACTACTTTTTACAAGAACAAGAGAAATAATCTCTGTGGTTTTATTTTGTTTTCTGTGTGGTACCAAATCATTTGAAAATGCTGTAGCACTTTTTCATGCTTAATCCCCTCTAAATTTACGTACACTTTGATTTGTTTTAGCAACAAAATCAGTTCTGTGATAATACTGTGGAGCTTGGGGGGGTTGTTTGGGTTTAGTTTTGCTTTTATACAACCAGTTTTAATGTGCTCAGTTCAGAGCTGTGCAAAGTGAATTACTGAACAAACTAAATCTCTCTCTCGCTCTCTCAGTATTTCATCTACTTTGGAGTTGTCCAGGGTAAGGAATTAGCTGAAGTGACCTATCTGGGAGATAACTCCTCATTAGCTAGGGATGAAGGAGGACAGCCACCACCACAGGATTAGTTTAGCCTTTGGAGGGTTTGCCTTTCTGTCTGATGATTCTATTTGCACTCTACTCATCTATGAGACACGCAGATTTGAAGGGCCTTGCCCTGTTCTTCAGAGTGTCACAGGAAATTGTTCACATGTGCAGACTTCAATACCCTTACAATAGAGTTCTCTGGGTAAGGCAACCAAACAAATATTAGGAACAACAAAGCAACTGTGCTTGTATTTACACCAAAATGGAATTTGGAGGGAGTAGCAGAGTAACAAAGAGTTTGGAATACCACCATGAAGTCCATCTGCTGCCATTAGGTTTGACTGCTAGCTGCTGTTGACTAATTTATAGAAAGCTTCATCACTAAGTAGCTAGTTCAGATTTAGAGACATGCAGCCCTCTCAGTTTATTATCTAATGTGAAAGACATGGAGCAGCAGACACAAACAGAAATGTGATGTTGCCTGCAGCTCACAAAATGAAGTGCCTTTCAGTTCCAGGCTTTAATCTACAGTCCTTCTTCCAGGTGGTGGCAAGGCACAGATCCAGGGTACAGTATGGCTTGCACCAGATGTTGGCATTCATGCAAGCCTCATTTTGGCAAGCAGGGGAAGAGGCAGGGCATGAGATGCTGCAGCAGTCATTCTGGTGTTGGCTTGGTGCCTTGAGGGCATGGCAGCATTTCGTGTGTGTGGCAAATTCTTCTCCCAGTTTCTATACAGTCTTTAAAGCAAAGCAAGTCTCCAGCTGTTAGGGTGTGCAGAAATAAACCTTTAACAATCAAATGAGTGCAGCTGACGCAGAAATGCTTGAATTTGTCTGAAACTACGTGTCTGCATACCTACACATCAAGCATGCCAGCTGTGTTCCTTCAGATGGGCAGTGATTCTGAGGACAATGATGGTATTCCAAGGACAAAGGCTGGGGAGGGGTCTCCAGCACAAGCCCTATGAGGAGAGGCTGAGGGAGCTGGGATTGTTTAGGCTGGAGAAGAGGAGGCTCAGAGGAGACCTTATTGCTGTCTACAACTACCTGAAGGGAGGTTGTAGCCAGGAGGGGGTTGGTCTCTTCTCCCAGGCAACCAGCAGCAGAACAAGAGGACACAGTCTCAAGCTGCGCCAGGGGAGGTTTAGGCTGGAGGTGAGGAGAAAGTTCTTCACAGAGAGAGTAATTTGCCACTGGAATGTGCTGCCCAGGGAGGTGGTAGTGTCGCCATCCCTGGAAGTGTTCAAGAGGGGATTGGATGTGACACTTGGAGCCATAGTTTAGTTGGTCATGAGGTGCTGGGTGACAGGTTGGACTTGATGATCTCTGAGGTCTTTTCCAACCTTATTGATTCTATGATTCTATGATAAGGGAATATATTTGATGATGCAAAATTCTTATGATTTTTAATCCCTCCCTCCCCCCCAATCTAGTTTTATCAAAAATAATGCCAGATCAATAACAAAAAAAAGATTCTATGATTTTATGACAATGATGGCATTGTCATTACAAGCAGTTCTAGTGTTGTTTCCTAGTCTGTGCAGTGTTGAGTCAAGATAGAACTTGACAATTTTTGCAACAAAACTGCCTTAAGTAATTCCATAAACTCCAGAGAGCTAGGTAGGCTGTCAAAAGTACCACAAACAAGCCCAAGCAGTGCTGATGTTCAAATTAGCAGCATCATGCAAAAGCAGCTACAGATTACAAGCTGGAGTGAGTAAATTCAATTGCAAAGCATAGATCATGTGCTGGTTTGTGATTTGGCTATTCTCTCTTGAGCAGACTGGATTGAATAGAGCAACTCCAATTCAGCAGCTGCTGACGTGAAGCCAGCTAGTCTGTCACTGCTTACAAAGCATGTTAAAAAGCAAGTAAAGAGTCATAACATGAAGACCTAAGCCAATGTTCCTTGAAATAAGAGCTTGTGGGTGTGGAGGAAAATGTTGAAGGACTACCTGCTACACCTGGAATGAAGAAGGAATTAAATGCAGGCGTTTGACTGGCACATGGCTAGGGCAGCGTACCTGAAGCCAGCATAAACATCCAGATGGTATGGTAACAAGGTAGGAGAAGGTAGTGTGCTGGTCTCTCAGATTTTGGTACTATAATTCTTGCTGAAAGTTTAAGTCTCATTGGTAGACATGCCTTTTAATTTTAAGAGGATTTTTGTGGGGATTTGCTCTCTAGATAAAAATGTGGTAAAGAATTAGGATATTTCTGAGAGAAATCCCCATCTACTCTACCCTAGTCACAGGAACAGGCATATGCCCTCTCACAGACATGCTAAAAGGCCTTATCCTGGGACTCATAAGGCAGTAATCCAGGAACAAAGACAAATCTTTTCATATCACTGGACTTGCTTTGCATTTTAATAATCTGAAAGAGGAAAGAGCCAAGGGTCTGAGGGCAGAAGGAGGCATGGAGTGGGCTGGGGTTTATTTGGCTCATAGATTGACTACCTGAGGCAAAAAAAATCACCTTAATTAAGAGGTGATCCAGTGTTACTAACACCAACTCTTTTTCCAGATGCACCAGAATATAGCCTCAAATTAAATCAGTAATAAGGGTTCCATATTTACCCGGTGTAATTTGCATCACAAACTGTATCATTGGCTTTGTTACCAGGGAAACTGACTGCTAGGAGAAGTGGTGAAGCTTAGGATGAATATTCTCTGTTGGGGACAAGACAGGAACATAAAAATATTTAATAGTGGAAGAGTGTGCATGGTTGACAGGGGCCAAGATGGTTCTCTTTGGAGACAAAAATCACCCCAATTCAGCTAGCTGTTGGGAGATTATGGAGATGGTGATATGAGCTCCTTAGTCAAGAGCCACCTATGAGCAATTGGGCACGGAAAGGCACATGACTCAGAGAAGACCTTAAAACCCACCAGTACCAGAACTGGCAGTGTTTTATCTGCAGTGCTGGATGCTTAAAGTAGCTCAGCTAACAGTTCTAAAAATAATCTTCAGCACAACAAACATTTCAGCAGCCTGGAGTTCATTACACAGATCACTGCTCATTTAGCTGTCCTATTCTTAGGATTTTTATCTTGAGGGACCTAAGGAATCCTTTCAAGTAGAGTTTTGCCTGCAGAAATCCTGCTAATGGTGTTCCTCCTAGGAACAATTCAGATGAGGTGAGGGTGGCAGGTTGAGAGAGGCATGCATTCTTTTTTAGAACTTCCTCTGTGTTCTCATTGCTTTTGACGGCTCTCTGCTAGGCACACCAATGCTTTGTGTATACTTTTGCTTTGTATACAATACACTGAACCAGACGCCTGGAAACACCTGACTTGAGCAAGTCTTGCTTAGTGGAGGTGATGAAAGCACTTCTGCTGAACTCGTGAGAATCAAAAAGAATGAGAAGCTTAAAGACAGTGCTCCAATAGCATCTAAGTAAACAACAGAACCCTGGGGATATTTTAAATCCCAGCTTGAAAGTCTGTGAAAGCAAGCTTGATTTTCAAGGCGAGATTATCAAGCCCATCAATTTCAGGGATGTAGCCGTTACTTTTCAGTAACAAATACTATGAAAGTAAAGATTTTTAAAGGAGACTGAGGGATTTAGGAACCCTGTGTATTTGGTCACCAAGAACATTTAAACCCTCTAATGTTTGTGGCTGAATTAAAGCCATGCCTGCTAAACTGCTTTCTGTTTTATGCTTGCAAAGGGTAGACACAGGGAGTAAAACCAGGTTTTGAAACTCTGTCACTTCAACAACCTGCACTAGATATTTTTTAAACGATGTATTAAAAAGGAGCCTGCCTAGCACAGAGTTCCATTTAAAAGTTTAGCATCTCTCCATAAACAAGACAGACAAAAAAAAACCCCATATAGTTTCAGCCGCAGAACTGAAGGGGATTACAGTATCACAGTATCACACAGTATCACAGTAACACACAGTATCACAGTATCACCAAGGTTGGAAGAGACCTCAAAGATCATCGAATCCAACCTGTCACCACAGACCCCATGACTAGACCATGGCACCAAGTGCCACGTCCTGTCCCCTCTTGAACACCTCCAGGGATGGTGACTCCACCACCTCCCTGGGCAGCACATTCCAATGAAAAATTACTCTCTCAGTGAAGAACTTTTCCTCACCTCCAGCCTAAACTTCCCCTGGCACAGCTAGAGACTGTGTCCCCTTGTTCTGGTGCTGGTTGCTAGAGAGAAGAGACCAACCCCTTCCTGGCTACAACCACATTTCAGGTAGTTGTAGAGAGCAATGAGGTCTCCCCTGAGCCTCCTCATCTCCAGGCTAAACAACCCCAGCTCTCTCAGCCTCTCCTCATAGGGCTTGTGCTCAAGGCCTCTCCCCAGCCTTGTTGCCCTTCTCTGGACACGTTAAGTGTCTCAATGTCCTTCCTAACTGAGGGGCCAGAACTGGACACAGTACTCAAGGGTGGCCTAACCAACGCAGAGTACAGGGGCACAATGACCCCCCTGCTCCTGCTGGCCACACTATTCCTAATGCAGGCCAGGATGCCATTTGCCTTCTTGGCCAACTGGGCACGCTGCTGGCTCATGTTTAGGCAGCTGTCAATCAGTACCCCAGGTCCCTCTCTGTTTGGCAGCTCTCCAGCCACTCTGACCCCAGCCTGTAGCTGTGCTTGGGGTTGCTGTGGCCAAAGTGCAGCACCTGGCACTTGGACTTGTTGAATGCCATCCCATTGGACTCTGCCCATCTGTCCAGTCGGTCAAGGTCCCTCTGCAGAACCCTTCCACCCTCTAACTGACCAACATCTGCTCCCAACTTTGTGTTATCTGCAAATTTGCTGATGACTGTCTCAATTCCCTCATCCAGATTATCAAAGAAGATGTTAAAGAGGATGGGGCCCAGCACTGATCCCTGGGGGACACCAGAAGTGACTGGCCACCAGCTGGATGTGGCGCCATTCACCACCACTCTCTGGGCTCGGCCCTCCAGCCAGTTCCTAACCCAGCACAGAGTGTTGCTGTCCAAGCCATGAGCTGACAGCTTAGCCAGCAGTTTGCTGTGGGGGATGGTGTCAAAGGCCTTGCTGAAGTCCAATAGAACAACAACAAAGAGCAAAATCCATGCCCTGCCAGAGGTGCCTCCGTATGTGTGTGTGTGTGCAATTAGACAGGGTGAAGCACCACCTCGATTTTATTAGATGGGTCTCTCTACTAGCAAAATATTTCTGCTAGTGAAAATTACAGAAGCCTTTCATCTTGTAAAGGTTCCAAGCAAAGGGGAATCAAATTAATTGCCAGCCCAGGCATTTTCAACACATGGTTCTGTGCTTTCCACAAATGCCATGATGAGATCAGCCGCTTGAAAAGGCAATAAACACAGGTTGCAGACGGCAGTTTGTGAACAGATGGCTTGAATGGTACTTGCAGCCTACCCAAAAGCAATGGACACCTCCCATGTGATTTAGTTCCGTAGGAATATGTCGAGAACTGGGCTCGCCACATCCTCTATAAACCAGTTCTCTCAGGTGAAAAATCCAGGCCTCCACTGAGCTGTTAGTCATCACAGAATATTAGGGATTGGAAGAGACCTCCACGGATCATCAAGTCCAAACCCCCTGCCAGAGCAGGATCACCTAGAGTAGGTCACACATGAGCACATCCATATGGGTTTTGGATGTCTCCAGAGAAGGAGACTCCACAGCCTCTCTGGACAGCCTGCTCCAGGACTCTGTTACTCTCACAGTGAGAAAGTTTTCCCTTCTGTTCCCATGGAACCTTCTCTGCTCCATCTTCCACTCATTGCCCCTTGTCCTATTGTTGGGCATCATTGAGAAGAACCTGGCTCTGCCCAACCCTCCAGCCTGTCCAGGTCTTGCTGAATGCCAGTACAGCCTTCAGGTGTGTCAGCCACTCCTTCCAGTTTAGCATCAGCAGCAAACTTGCTAACAGTGTACCCTTCCTTCATCCAGGTTGCTGATGAGTATATTGAGTAGTACTGGTCCCAGTTATGACTAGAGCTGTTAATTCTTATGTTCACAAGGTCAAATCTCTTTAAACAGATGAATGTGGCCAGAGTACTTTAGAGCAAATTATCATCTAGGCCAAGATCCTGTCTGTAGCAGGAGCTTGGTGCCATGGTTTAGTTGATTAGATAGTGTTGAGTAATAGGTTGGACTTGATCTCAAAGGTCTTTTCAACCTGGTTAATTCTATTCTATTCTATTCTATTCTATTCTATTCTATTCTATTCTATTCTATTCTATTCTATTCTATTCTATTCTATGATGCTAGGGAGGATTTGAGAACAAGACAAGTTTTACTTTCTAGTGCTTTCACTATTTCCAGATGGAGATTTCATCTCCACATAGAAACTCTCAGGGAATTTCTTTTCCCTGCAACTCTCTAGCTGCCTCTTGATCCCATATGAAGTTATAGCATCCCCAAAACAATGATCTTACCAGCTACCTTTTTCTGATGGCATCAATAGAGGCATGAAAGAATTTATATTGACACTGCTGGTGAAAAGGATTGAGAAATAGCAGCTCTTCTGCTGCTGAGACAAGAATATGAAAAGAGCTCAATTTAAATAGATTTCTTCACATGCAGTTGCAAAGCAATCAAGAGTTCGGGGGGGTGGTAAAAAAAAGCTCTCTTAAAATAAAGATTGAATGTCAGGCTCAGGTTTAACTGTCTAAAAGTTACATGTCAATCTACATGATGAAAGGGTCTAGCAACAGGACAAGGGACAATGGTTTGAAGCTGAGGGAGAGCAGGTTTAGATTGGATATTAGAAAGAAGTTCTTCAGTACAAGGATGGTGAGTCTGAAAGAGGCTGCCCAGGGAGGTTGTGGATGCCTCCTCCCTGGGGGGGTGTTGAAGGCCAGGTTGGATGAGGCCTTGAGCAGCCAAGTCTAGTTGAGAAGTCTCCCTGCAGACGGTGGGGAGGTTGGAATGGATGATCTCTGAGGTCCCTTCCAGCCTAAGCCGTTCTATGATTATGATTTCTATATGCCATATCTCTAGATAAGAATATATATAGCGAGGCAACTTACTCCAGAAGACATCTAAAATCCACCCTATGATAGGAATTGTTGGACTTGACGACCTTTCAAGATATCTTGCAACCCAAAACATTCTATGATTCTATGATAGGTGGTTCCTGGAAGTGCCTGCAAAATGAGCAAAAGCATAAGTGTTCTTAAAGCAGCTCAGGTGCCCAGGTGGCCAAGAAGGCCAACGGCATCCTGGCCTGCATCAGAAATAGAGTGGCCAGCAGGAGCAGGGAAGTCATTGTGCCCCTGTACTCAGCACTGGTTAGGACATGCCTTGAGTCCTGTGTCCAGTTCTGGGCCCCTCAATTTAAGACGGACATTAAGACTCTTGAATGTGTCCAGAGAAGGGCAACGAAGCTGGGGAGAGGTCTGGAGTACAGCCCTGCGAGGAGAGGCTGAGGGAGCTGGGGTTGTTTAGCCTGGAGAAGAGGAGGCTCAGGAGAGACCTGATTGCTCTCTACAACTCCCTGAAGGGAGGTTGTAGCCAGGAGGGAGTTGGTCTCTTCTCTCCAGCAACCAGCACCAGAACAAGAGGACACAGTCTCAAACTGCGCCAGGGGAAGTTTAGGTTCCAGGTGAGGAGAAAGTTCTTCACAGAGAGAGTTGTTAGCCATTGGAATGTGCTGCCCAGGGAGGTGGGGGAGTCACCGTGCCTGGAGGGTGTTCAAGAGGGGATTGGTCATGGCTCTTTGTGCCATTGTTTAGTCATGAGGTGTTGGGTGACAGGTTGGACTTGATGATCTTTGAGGTCTTTTCCAACCTTATTGATTCTAACCTGTGAACCTCATTTATTTGATGCCTGTTTTTTTACTGTCCCCTAAAATGTCTTTTGGTTCTCTTGAAATACCTTTCAATGTCAAAGAAAATATGTATTATGATGAGGTGGATGTCTGACTTAATATTATAACTGGAATGATTTCTGGGGCAAAGAGGTGAAGAAATCTATCTTCAGGTAGCAATTCTCATTAGTTTCAGAAGGAAAAACACCAGCAATGAAAAGGAGTAGAGTTAGGGGAGCAGGTTGGGCTTGATGATCTTTGAGGTCTTTTCCAACCTTATTGATTCTATGATTCTTCTGCTATTTACAATGCAATGCAATACAATACAATACAATACAATACAATACAATACAATACAATACAATGCAATACAATAAACCAGGTTTTGCTTTATTCATTTAAAAAAAATGAAATAAACAAAATTCTTGATGACCTACAACAATTCCATTATAAGAAAATGCCAACATTTTTTTTTCTACTAAAACATTCCTTAAAATATCCCTGGAAGGGCCCTCAGTACCCAGTAAAACTGTAAGATAAACCACTGCTAGAGCAGAAGGGTGAAGTGCAGACAACCCCCTGATAATTAGTATTCATTTTATTGCCAAAGGAAATGTCTGAGATGAGGGTTTTTCTTTAGAAGAAAGATTACCCTTGGTTACTAAAGGAGAGATGGTATCACTGGGAGCCCAATGCTGGAGTAATGTTTGCAGTGCCTTCACACTTGAGTTATGCTAGAGAGCAGCTGGCTTCCTAGAGATATGATGCAATCTTCTGCTATTTAATTGAGGACCTGAACTTGGTGGAACATTCAGGAGAGGCTGTTCAGGTGCAGCTTATCTGGATTCTAGGATCTACATACTTACATGCTGCATTGGATTCACCTAAACAGTCTTCACTTCTCCTTGATAAACATTTGCAGCACTTACTACAGCAGGTTTGCAACAGGTCATGTTACAGCTGAGTGTAAGTCTCCAGACAAAATGAGAAGTCTGGTGAGTTCATTCTAGGAAAAAAAAGTAATTTACAGAATACAGAATTAACCAGGTTGGAAAAGTTGGTGCCATGGTCTAGTCATGAGGTCTGTGGTGACAGGTTGGACTCGATGATCTCTGAGGTCTCTTCCAACCTTGGTGATACTGCGATACTGTGATACTGTGACCTTCGTGATTCAGTCCAACCTATCACCCAACACTATCTAATCAACTAAACCTTGGCACCAAGTGCCCCATCCAGTCTCTAACTAAACACCTCCAGTGATGGTTGGTGACTCCACCACCTCCCCGGGCAGCACATTCCAATGGCCAATCTCTCTTTCTGGGAAGAATTTCTTCCTCACATCCAGCCTAAACCTCCCCTGGCGAAGCTTGAGGCTGTGTGCTCTTGTTCTAATGCTGGTTGCCTGGGAGAAGAGACCAACCTCCACCTGGTTAAAACCTCCCTTCAGGTAGCTGTAGAGAACAATGAGCCTCCTCTTCTTCAGGCTAAACAACCCCAGCTCCCTCAGCCTCTCCTCACAGGGCTGTGCTCCAGACCTCTCCCCAGCTTTGTTGCCCTTCTCTGGACACATTCAAGAGTCTCAATGTCCTTCTTAAACTGAGGGGCCCAGAACTGGACACAGGACTCAAGGTGTGGCCTAACCAGTGCTGAGTACAGGGCACAATGACTTCCCTGCTCCTGCTGGCCACACTCTTCCTGATACAGGCCAGGTTGCCATTGGCATTCTTGGCCACCTGGGCACACTGCTGGCTCATGTTCAGCTGCTGTCAACCAGTACCCCCAGGTCCCTTTCTGCCTGGCTTCTCTCCAGCCACTCTGACCCCAGCCTGTAGCTCTGCATGGGGCTGTTTTGGCAAATGTGTAGAACCTGGCACTTAGATGTGTTCAATCTCATGCCCTTGGACTCTGTTTATCTGTCCAGCCTGTCGAGGTCCCTTTGCAGAGCTCTCCTACCCTCTAACAGATCAACACCTGCCCCTAGCTTGGTGTCATCTGCAAATTTACTGATGATGGTCTCAACTTAGTCTTGCTCAGCAGTTAGGCTAAAATGTTCAAATTCTCAGCACTTTGGGGTTTTATTTCCTGTCTTTCATAAATAATGCTATGAAAGAAAATACCTGAAAATTATTTTTTTCTTTGATACATAGAGGCATTTCCAGGGGGGGTGGGACATGTCTGCTCTGAGGAGAGGCTGAGGGAGCTGGAGTTGTCCAGCCTGGAGAAGAGAAGGCTTCAGAGAGACCTAGTAGAAACCTTCTAGTCCCGGAAGGGGGCTACAAGGAGGGTTTGCAAGGCCTGCAGTGATAGGATGAAGGGCACTAAGCAGTTTACAGGATACTTCTTTTTTGCAGGAATGAACTGGGAAGATATTTTTATTGCAGTTATATAACCCTAACCAAGTGCCAAACTCAAACTCACAGGCTGTTCAAGGCTTCTCCTGGCTGCGCTTTCAGCACCCACATGAGATGAGATTCCTCTTTCTCCCTGTCTTTTTACACCTTGGATCCCTCACTGTCAGCTTCCTCAAAAGACTTATTTACTCTCCTTTCTGATTGAAAACAGAGCTGTAGAGAGAAGTCTCTGGTCCCCTAACTCTACTCCTTTTCCATGTTGGTGTTTTTTTCTTCTGAAACTAATGAGAATTACTACCTGAAGATAGATTTCTTCACCTCTTTTCCCCAGAAATCATCCCAGTTTTAAAATTAAGTCAGACATCCACCTCATCATAATGCATATTTTCTCTGACATTGAAAGATATTTCAGGAGAACTAAAAGACATTTTAGGGGACAGTAAAAAACAGGCATCAAATAAATGAGGTTCACAGGTTAGAATCAGTAAGGTTGGAAAAGACCTCAAAGATCATCAAGTCCAACCTGTCACCCAACACCTCATGAGTACTAGACCATGGCACCAAGTGCCATGACCAATCCCCTCTTGAACACCTCCAGGGACAGAGACTCCCCCACCTCCCTGGGCAGCCTATTTCAATGGCTACAACTCTCTCTGAAGAACTTTCTCCTCACCTCCAGCCTAAACCTCCCCTGGTGCAGCTTGAGACTGTGTCCTCTTGTTCTGGTGCTGGTTGCTGGAGAGAAGAGACCAACCCCCACCTGGCTACAACCACCCTTCAGGTAGTTGTAGAGAGCAATACAGTCTCCCCTGAGTCTCCTCTTCTCCAGGCTAAGCAACCCCAGCTCCCTCAGCCTCTCCTCACAGGGCTGTGCTTGAGACCTCTCCCCAGCCTCGCTGCCCTTCTCTGGACATGTTCAAGAGTCTCAATGCCCTTCTTAAATTGAGGGGCCCAGAACTGGACACAGGACTCAAGGGGTGTCCTAACCAGTGCTGAGTACAGGGGCAAAATGACCTCCCTGCTCCTGCTGGCCACACTACTGGCCTTCTTGTCCATCCTGGGCACACTGTTGGCTCATGTTCAGCCTACTATCAAACCAGTACCCCCAGGTCCCTCTCTGCCTGGCTGCTCTCCAGCCACTCTGACCCAAGCCTGTAGGTTGACACAGGTTCACAGGATGTTAGGGGTTGGAAGGGACCTCCAGAGATCATCAACCTCATCAACCTCCCTGCCAGATCAGGACCACAGAATCCAGCACAGTTTGCACAGGAAGACATCCAGCCAGGGCTTGAAAATCTCCAGAGAAGGAAACTCCACAGCCTCTCTGGGGAGCCTGTTCCAGTGCTCCACAACTCTCACAGTAAAGAGGTTCCTCCTCACACTGAAAGTGACACCTCTTGTGCTGTAGTTTATATCCATTGCCCCTTGTCCTATCACAGGATAATTTCCATCTGAAAACCATTGATATGCAAAAGAATTCCAGAAGGCTGAAGCACAAAAATACCTGCAAAACAGTAATTTGCTTTAGAGCTGCCAAGATCTGTTACATTTTCATACCCCACTAGAGACCAGGTCTGAAAGTTTTGGCTCGTATGCAGGAGAGAAATCTTCCCAAAGATCCCAATTAGGGATATACTACTCAGTTGTGCAATAATGAAAATTACATGCAAATTATCATGCTGACAAAAAAAAAAACAAACCCACCAAGCTCTGGAAAAAGAAAACTGGATCTGTACTGATCCTAGTTATATATCATTTAAGATATGTCACCACCTCAGCAGGTCCTAAGCAAGCACTGCTAGCTACCATTCCACCAAACATATGTCAGTGTCAGATTATTCATTATACTAATAAGTGTAATGCTAAAGTGTCTTTGCAGTCTTAGAATATAAACTGCAGGCAGCCCTTGTAGAACTCCAACATATCTGCACAGGAAGCATTCACCAGTAATGTCTGTTTATAGCAGAAAATAAATTCAGTTCAATCTTCAGGGCTCATTAGAGTGAGGTGAAGTCACTCCCGAAGAATTGGTGTACCTTAGATCATCCAGAAATTGTTTGAAAATAAAAGAAACCCAAGGTTCTTGAGACAAACAAACAGACTGCTATTTTGATTCAAAAAAATCATAGAATCAGTAAGGTTGGGAAAGACCTCAGAGATCATCAAGTCCAACCTGTCACCCGACACTAACTCACGACTAACAAAGGCTGGGGTCAGAGGGGCTGGAGAGCGGCCAGGCAGAGAGGGACCTGGGGGTAGTGGTTGATAGTAGGCTGAACATGAGCCAGCAATGTGCCCAGGTGGCCAAGAAGGCCGATAGCATCCTGACCTGCATCAAGAACAGTGTGGCCAGCAGGAGCAGGGAGGTCATTCTGCCCCTGTACTCAGCACTGGTTAGGCCACACCTTGAGTCCTGTGTCCAGTTTTGGGCCCCTCAGTTTAGGAAGGATGTTGACTTGCTGGAACGTGTCCAGAGAAGGGCAACAAAGCTGGGGAGGGGTTTGGAGCACAGCCCTGTGAGGAGAGGCTGAGAGCCCTGGGGCTTTTCAGTTTGGAGAAGAGAAGACTGAGAGGGCATTTAATAAATGTTTATAAATATCTGAGGGCTGGGGGTCAGGAGGGAGGGGACAGGCTCTGCTCAGTTGCACCCTGTGACAGGACAAGGGGAAAAGCATATAAACTACAGCACAGGAGGTTCCACCTCAACATGAAGAGGAACTTCTTCACTGTGAGGGTCACAGAGCACTGGAACAGGCTGCCCAGAGAGGTTGTGGAGTCTCCTTGTCTGGAAACTTTCAAGACCCATCTGGATGCATTCCTGTGTGACCTGTGCTAGCTTCTATGGTCCTGCTGTGGCAGGGGGTTTTTGACTCCATGATCTTCAGAGGTCCACTCCAACCCCTAATATTCTATGATCTTGTCCTCTGGTGTTCAGAGAGTTACACCAAGAGCTTCAAGTGAATCACCTCAAACAATCACAGTTCCAGGAATGAGGCTCCACGCCTTTCCCAGGTGTTATCATGTAAGGAATCAAGATAAAATAAGGAAGGGGTGTTAGGGGAAGAAGCAGTAGTTTGGTTGGGACCTGCAAGCCTTTGCATTAAGCGATATGACTCGCATTCATTGCTGTTGTTCATTACTGCTGTACAGCAGATGTGTATTTGTAGTCCCCTATGAGAAATTCACATCCCAGGAAAGGCACAGCCTATGTTTGGTCACTTCAGAAATCTTGTGTGCAAAAAAAAAGTCTTGATTTATTTTCAGGTAAACATCTCTTCTGCAGCTCCCTCAGTCCCTGTAACATGGGTGCCAAAGCTCTGCCCCATGAGTCAGCCACCAGGATTTATCTTTTTCCTAGCAGGGCTGTATTTCATATTCCAAGAGCAGGGTTTCATATTCCAAGCCCTGTCACCATGGCAGCTGATTATTCCTTATCTATGGCCAGAGCCATGAGCTGTAAGGATGCTCTGGGTGTACCGGGCTGCAGTGTGAGAAGATGTTTCAGCCCAGCATGTCTGCAGGAGGAGCCAGGAGGACACACGTGCCACCCACAGGTCATGCACGTAGCAGGCACCTGCAGCTGTGCTGGGCAGAGGTAGAAGGGAGCAGGTGCTGACCCCAAGGTACCAGTTTGCAAGCATAGCTCTTGAATCTGCAGTAAGCAATGAGGAGATGAAGCCTGGGCTGGGTTTGACATCACAGAAGCTGCTGCACCCCTGGTCAGGCTTTGCTGTGGGTGGTGGAGCATTGGAACAGGCTGCCCAGAGTGGTGCTGGAATCTCCCTCTCTGGAGTCATCCAAAACCCACCTGGATGCTGTCCTATGTAACCTGTTGTAGGTAAAGCTTCTTTTGCAGGGGAGTTGGACTTCATGATCTCCAGAGGTCTCTTTCAAACCTCCACCATTCCAGGCTTACCAAATATCACAGCTGTAAAAATGTTAAGTAAGACGCTTAAGAATTTACTACCTGGGATGTGACTAGTCCTTGATTTAGAAGTCATTCAGACTCACCTCTGCAACAATACTAATGATCCCAGCCCTGTGAAAGCGTGCAGTTAGATGGCTGCAGCCTCCAACTGAATAATTCCTCTAGTTAACGAGAACCCCATACTGTTACCTTGGGGAATTGTAAAAGTCAACACTAAACGATCCATTTTATCAGTAATTCCGAAAGTACCAGGCAGGATTAAACTGTAATCACAACTTGTTATTAGATCAGTATATTCCTGACTAATGCTTGGCTGCAGGAGGATTTATCACAAGTTCAGTTACATCTAATGCTTTCCCACTTGGATTGCTCCCTGCAGAGCTAATCAGGTCTCAATGGAAGTATATGGGAAATTCAGCTACTAAAGTGACAGATGTACAAGTTTCATCTGTCCCTTCTTTCTGACCTGCATTATCTCTATTTCTCCTTTTTTTTTCCCCTTCTCCTCAAAAGAATCCTTTAAGTTTACTTCTGCACTGATTTTGGCTTGTATTCATTTTCCTTTTGTTCCTCCTCTCATTTTTTTCCCCCCATGTCTATCACTTTCTAAGCTAACCAGCTCATTAGATCTCAAAGTTGTGGCAGCTCATAGTTGCAGCATATAACCAGAGCAACTTTCCCTCCTTTTTTTTGGGTATCCACAAGGACCTATCCCTTATAAGGACTCAAAGCAAAGAGAGTGAGATGCACTGGGAGAGGGCTATCCTCCCAGGGGCAATGATGCATACACACTTGCACAGAGGCTCAGAACAGGAACCAGGAGCTGCTGGTTTCTAAATTTATGGACAGTGCAAGGAACTGTCAGAACACATCTGTAAAAGACTAGGCAGAATATAGCCTTGAAAAATAAGTATCCTCATTGCCTCTCTATGGTCATCTTTTCATGTTTTGGATGACTATAGATGAATAAATGAATGAGCAGGCAGCTGGGACAATTTTCTCTGATACTGCAATCTGTGTGATCCTGAATTTTTATAGATTGCACATTCAAAGAGGCCTGAAAACATATAGGCATTGAGTCAAGGAAGCCTCAGTATTCAAAATCCATCTGAAATATATAGCTACACTTCTGCCTGCTGTAAATCAGTGCCTCTCTGCTGTTTGGACTTAAGCTATATTTCATCCAGCTGAAGATGAAAATGAATCAGGTTACAGACTGTCCCAACACACTGGCTAGGCAAGGGCACTGCTGTTAGTGATCCAGATCTGAAAAGCTGAATTATTAGGACCCAGAGTCACTCTGAGGCCTCATATTAAAGTATACTGTTTCCTGATTCCAGCAATACAATGAAGTTAGAAGAAGGTATCCTGTTTGTAATGAGGTTAGCTTGCCACTGATGCTGTATGTGGAAATACACCATGGCATGAATCCTTAAATATTGGGGATTAAATTATATCAGCTAGGTTTAATCATAGAATAATAGAATCAGGCAGGGTTGGAAGGGACCACAAGGATCATCTAGTTCCAACCCCCCTGCCATGGGCAGGGACACTCTACACTAGATCAGGCTGCCAGAGCCTCATCCAGCCTGGCCTTAAACACCTCCAGGGATGGGGCCTCAACCAACCTCCCTGAAAACCTATTCCAGGCTTCACCACTCTCATGGGGGAAGAACTTCCTCCTCAATCCAGCCTGAATCTCCCCACCTCCAGCTTCATTCCATTCCCCCTAGTCCTATCACTCCCTGATAGCCTGAGAAGTCCCTCCCCAGCCTTCTTGTAGCCCCCTTCAGATACTGGAAGGCCACAATTAGGTCACCTCTGAGCCTTCTCTTCTCCAGACTGAATAATAGATGTTCTATCTCTCTACTCCAATACTAAGAGATCAAATATATACAACTATGTAACAGGAAAAGAGCAGACTGCTGAAACTGAATCAGAGCACCAGCATTTGAGAGATTTTAGATGATGTGGGGTTTGGGGTTTTGCAGGGCACTCTGTGATTTTATGATTCAAACTAAGGGCTAGTTTTAAAATAAGGAGAGCTATGTACAAAGGAGATGGTGAGAATAAAACCAAAATCAATATCTAACAGGGTAAAATGCATCAGCATGGAGTTGGCTATGGGATACCATCAGCTTACAGTGCTGTATATCTCATCCCAAAACGTGGGTAAAACAGGACCAAAAGATGAGAGAAAACATTTAACTGGGAAACAAAAGAGCATTTCAGTCATCAAGAATAAGCAAGGTTGAACTGAAATGAAAACTAATAGAAGGCTATCTAATTAATTAAAAATGAGACCAGATATGTCAGACTGAAAAATGTGTTGAGCAGCAAACCCTAAAATGGCACAAAGCATAAACAGCTGCATCCCCATTATCTTACACCCACCTTCTCCTGACAACACTTGAGAAAAACTGAGGTCTCCCAAGTGGGGCTATTCAAGATCAATGCATAAAAGGAGCACTCCAAAATAATGTAAAAGCAGAAAAGCTGAGTTAATTTATTGCACTTGTGTTCACTGAAGGCATCTGTGAGATTCCTCTATCACAGACTTCAAAGATACTTTAATAAAAGAGCTGTCTTAGAGAGGAACTGGCAGTAGAAGCTGTTTGAGATCGAATCAACAAAAAGAACAATAGAAAAACTCCCCTGGACTGCTCCATGGTTTTTGTCTGAGGAACCTGAGAAGGAAACTTCCAAGCAACAACTCGTGGTTTGTAAGCCATCACTTAAATGATCTTCAGTTTCAGAGGAACAGGAGGTAATAAGTGAAAATTTGGTTTAGACACATGGATGGGCAGGAGAAAATGGGAAAGCATGGAGGAGAGAAAAAAAGATTTCCTACAAATCTCTTGAAGTTTGAAGCAGTAGAATCATAGAGACATAGAATGGTCCAGGCCAGAAGAGACCTCCAAAGGTCATCCAGTCCAACCTCCCCGCAGCCAGCAGGGACATCCCCAATTAGATCAGGCTGCCCAGGGCCTCATAGAGTCTCACCTTGAGGTAGCCTCAACCACCTCCTTGGGCAACCTGTTTCAGTGTTCCACCACCCTCATAGTAAAGAACTTGTTCCTAACAGCCAATCTAAGTCACAGTATCACAGTATCACAGTATAACCAAGGTTGGAAGAGACCCCAAGGATCATCAAGTCCAACCTGTCCCAACAGACCTCACAACTAGACCATGGCACCAAGTGCCACGTCCAATCTCCCCTGAACACTCCAGGGACGGCGACTCCACCACCCTCCTGGGCAGCATTCCATGACGAATGACTCGCTCAGTGAAGAAACTTCCTCCTCACCTCGAGTCTAAACCTCCCCTGGCACAGCTTGAGACTGTGTCCCTTGTTCTGGTGCTGGTTGCCTGGAGAAGAAGAGACGAACCCCCTCCTGTCTACAACCACCCTTCAGGTAGTTGTAGAGGGCAATGAGGTCATTGCCCCTTGTCCTGTCACTGCAGACCTTTGTAAACAGACTCTCCTCATCCTTTTAGGCTCCCTCCAGGTACTGGAAAACTGCTATTAGGTCTCTCCAGAGCCTACTCTTCTCCAAGCTGAGCACCCCCAGCTCCCTTGGCCTGTCCTCATAGCAGAGGTGCTCCAACCCCCTGATCATTTTCATGGCTCTTCTCTGGATCTGCTCCATCAGGTCCATGTCCCTCCTATAATGAAGGCTCCAGCCCTGTACACAGTACTCCATGTGAGGTCTCCCTAGAGCAGAGCTAAGTGGCAGAATCACCTCTCTGGATCTGCTGGCAACACTGCTTTGGATGCAGCCCAGGATGTGGTTGGCCTTCTGGGCTGCAAGCTCACACTGCCTGCTCATGTCCAGCTGCTTGTCCATCAGTGCCCCCAAATTGTTTGGAGAAACAATAACTCTTCACAGAAAGAGTTCTTAGCCATTGGAATGTGCTGCCCAGGGAGGTGGTGGAGTCACTGTCCCTGGAGGTGTTCAAAAAGGGATTGGATGTGGCATTTGAAGGCATGGTTTAGTAGTCATGAGGTCTTGAGTGACAGGTTGGACTTGATGACCTCTGAGGTCTTTTCCAACCTTATTGATTCTATGATCTTCTAAGCCTCCATTGCCTGACTTAAAACTTCAGCTTGGCCAGTTTGAGAATGCAGGACCTGTAAAGGACTTTTTAAAGCATTGCCACTACCACCTAGTTCCTAAAGGCTTGCAGATGGGACTAGCTGCATTTGAGGCACCTGGTGTGGGTAAGGACAGCAGAGGAGAAGATTAAAGCAGAAGCATCAATTAAGTATGAAAAAGGGGGGCGGGGGGAGTGGGGATGTAGAAGGCTGATTGGCTTTGGAGGAAGGAGCTGGGAGGATGTTGCTCAGAAAGTAAGTGTTGCAGATCTGATCAATAGTATTTGCTTCAAGTATTTTAAGCTAAAACCTTCCTGTTAATGTAGAGTTATTCTTGGGTGATGGAAATACAGCTATTTATATGTTTTAAAGTAACAATTATTTCAAAACAGACATCTGACACCTTCACAAGTGGGGTTTTTTTTCTTCTCTTCATATGAAAATTAATCTCTCAGTGTATCTATTGAGATAATTTCTTTTTAGCTGTGTTGCCTGTTTCTCCCCCCCAAAAAAATAATGTTGCTTGTGGTCTGTTCTCCACTCCCATAAGGGCTACAGATATTGCCTCTGTGAGAACTAGGTCTTCCCATGGCTTTTCAAAGGGTTTACTGCTTTAGTAGATGTTTAATCTTCCTAGAAAATGTCTCAAAATAGGAATGAAAGCCTTTCAAGATCCCTTCCAACTCCTAACATTCTGTGGTTCTACCTGACAGGGGCAGGATACAGGCACCCCTTGATCCTGGGTGCTCCCATTTCTGTTACAGGGAGGGCAGAGCCGGACTCCTACAGTCCATCTTCTTCTCACACTCCCTTAAAGTGCTCAGCTTTTGACCTCCTCTTTCAGCTCAGCCACCAAGCTGAGCAGATCATGTCCCTGCTGTCAGCCAGCACAGGGGCTGTCTTTGCAGTCCTCCATTGCAGCTGCAAGGCTTTGGCGCTCCTTGCAGCCAGGGGCCTGGGCACGTACCAGTGGCACCACTGTTAGGTCACCACACTTCATTTGCTAGCAGCTTTTGCCTGGGTTAATAACCATTGCTGTTTCTGCTCTGGGGTGCTGCCATCCCTCTAATGAGCCCAAATAATTTCTGATGTAAATGAATCAAATCCTTCTAATTCCTTACTTAAAAAATGTGGCAAAGTGATTAATGCAAAATGCATTAGAAAAATCATTCAAGAGGTTGCTGTCTTATGTGCATGAAAACACTGGGTTTGAGTCAGCTATGAATAGCACGAAGCTAAGTGTTCAAAAGTCAGCATTATTTCAAAATGAAGGCAAGACATTGAGACTTAGTCACCCATGCAGCGTTCACAACTAAAGCTGTGGTTTACTTGTATGAGACCAGATTCTTGTTTGCATTCTCTAGGTGCTTGCTGCCATCCAAGTAGAGCATAGACTCATCTCACCAGATAGGAAGGTGCTCCGTTTCAAGATAGCAGAAAATTATTGGAATAACCCTCAGGCCAACTGCCTAAGAACTGAAGCCTTCGCTTCAATGGGGAAGGCAA
Organism: Colaptes auratus; assembly: GCA_015227895.2. Classification (NCBI taxonomy): domain Eukaryota; kingdom Metazoa; phylum Chordata; class Aves; order Piciformes; family Picidae; genus Colaptes; species Colaptes auratus. Next base: position 3,768,592 of record CM037647.1, on the reverse strand, counting down.
AACAGCAGCAGAATAAACAAAGATTCTGCATGGCCTCAGCAGGTTGAGGCTTGAAATGACTCAGCATAAAGTAGAGAAGCCCTAAAACCATGGAGTAGAGTAAGTCAGTCTGTCCCTGGCACAAGCATCTTGCAACACAGATCAAGGTGTGGGATTAGTTACTTCACAAAGGTGTCTCTAGATCTAGAATATTAAGTACTTATGAAGAAACTTAAGGAATGTTGTCTCTTTAATGACTTTATTGTAGCAAGACAAGTGTACAGATGGAGAAACCAGGAAAGCAGGGACTGGAATCCCTGCTGACAGCCTCAAAAGAAAAGCTGTGATTAGCTCAGCTCCCCCCAGGACAGATTAAGGTGTATTAGCAGAACAGCATGAAGGAAACTGGAACTTCTGCTGCTGACCTTATTGATATCTTAAGAGAAAATTTCAGTCTCCAGACCTTTCATCCTCAGCACATTTAAGCAACGATAAACAGTCTCGCTTGCCAAATAACTCATTTCCATCTTCACCCTTTTCTTCTCAAGCAGTCACCAGCACTTGGGCACTTAGTGCAATTAACAAGCAGAATAATATCACAGCACAGAAATGAGATTATAAAATGCAGAAATACAAGGCAAAATGGCAGGTAGCAGCTCCCACCACTTCTGCTGTTTTAAAAGAAAATGAATGGGAAAGTCCCTGGAAAGACTGTTCTCTCCTTAGCATATTAGATTTGCATATGTAGTGATCTGTTCCAGGGTTGAACCATCAAACCCCAGGGGGCTAATTTATCCCATGGAATGTTATAATCAACCATATCAAATGCTCAGATCCTTAGAGCCTGCAGGAGTTGGGGGTAGGTGGGGGGGGAAAGGCTATTCATAGACGTTGTCTCTCATACACTGAATACACTGAAAAGAGTAAGGCAGGAAATATCAATTCAACAAAAGTGTGATAAGCTTCTCTCCTATGGTTGGATTCTTCCAGGGCAAGCTATCAAGTCCTTTGTTTAAGGCATTATTTTTCATTAGATGGGGTGCTGGTGTTACCCAAAAGTTAATAGCAGGAATATGTCTGTGTGACAAAGCAAATACAGCTTCAATCCTATTGTGGTTAGTACCAGGAAGAGTTTGCAATAGAGTGCATGGCTGACATACACAAATCACAAAATGGGTGAGGAATATGTTTCTGTGCTTTCCTTTTAAAGGAGCAAACCTCTATTTCTGAGTGTCTCTATCTCTCTTCCTGAAGTCTCTGCTGAAGTCTACCTGGACTTCAGAAAAGCCTTTGACATCATCCCCCACAGCAAACTCCTGGCCAAGCTGGCAGCTCGTGGCTTGGACAGCAGCACTCTGAGCTGGATTAGGAACTGGCTGGAGGGCTGAGCCAAGAGAGTGGTGGTGAATGGTGCCACAGCCAGCTGGCAGCCAGTCACAAGTGGTGTCCCCCAGGGATCAGTGCTGGGCCCCATGCTTTTTCATATCTTTATCAATGACCTGGATGAGGGCATTGAGTTGCTGGAATGTGTCCAGAGAAGGGCAACAAAGCTGATGAGGGTTTGGAGCACAAGCCCTATGAGGAGAGGCTGAGGGAGCTGGGGTTGCTTAGCCTGGAGAAGAAGAGGCTCAGGGGACAGCTGAAGGGAAGTTGTAGCCAGGTGGGGGTTGGCCTCTTCTCCCAGGCAGCCAGCACCAAAACAAGAGGACACAGTCTCAAGCTGCACCAGGGGAGGTTTAGGCTGGATGTTAGGAAGAAGTTCTTCATAGTAAGAGAGATTGGCCATGGGAATGTGCTGCCCAGGGAGGTGGTGGAGTCACCATCACTGGAGATGTTTAGGAAGAACTGGATGGGGTGCTTGGTGCCATGGTTTATTTGATTAGTGTTGGTCTTAACTTCTCTGCTCCTTTCTCTCATCCCTTCTTTTGTACAAGGGGGCCACGGGGAAGGAGAAGCCTGTAGTTTCCCCTGGTCTTTGATCAGGGGGATTCTTGTGCTGTTTGTTAATTGTAAATACCTGTAACTATTGTAAATCCTGGATATTTTGCACATCTTCATAGAATCATAGAATCAATAAGGTTGGAAGAGACCTCAAGGATCGTCAAGTCCAACCTGTCACCCAACACCTCATGACTACTAAACCATGGCACCAAGTGCCACGTCCAATCCCCTTTTGAACACCTCCAGGGATGGGGACTCCACCACCTCCCTGGGCAGCACATTCCAACTTCTAGTTGCATTTCACTGTAGATTGTAGTTTTGCCTGTAAATACAGCTTTCATTTGCTTCCACCTGAGCTGGTCTGGCAAAGCTAATGTTGAGGGGGGAAGTTTCAACCCACCACAGTAGCTCAGGCTGGCCTGCATGCAAACTCAACTTCAAATAGATGGGGGGGGGGGGGGATAATGGAAGTTCTCATTTGTGATGAAAAGGAGGAGCCATTAAAAACTGGAAGGCTGATTTGTGAGCTATTTGAAGTGCCTTAGAGGGTAACAGAGTTTCAGAAGAGTATCAGCAAGATATATTAGTGAGCAGAGAACAGCTGACCTATTGAAAGATGCATGGCAGTTACTTTTATCAAGCGCTTTTGTTTATTATAGAACTCAATTCTCGAAGGATTATTTCACCTGTAATATCTCATTCACGACAGGAGATAGCCTGTATTTGCAAGCAGAGCAATCATCCAGGAGACTGTTATGGTAAAGCTACAGATCTCACAAAGCCAGAAAAAAGGCAATTAAGACACAGAAATTACAAGACTTTTAAAAGGCTACAGGAACAAATTATTTAGCGAGTTCTGCACATAAATACTCCGTTGCTTTGTGGGGAAACATTAAGAAGAGAAGAAGGGAAAGAAGGTGAAGGATGTTGAGACTCTTGAACATGTCCAGAGAAGGGCAATGAGAAGCCTCGAACACACAAGCCCTATGAGGAGAGGGCTGAGGGAGCTGGGGTTGCTTAGCCTGGAGAAGAGGAGGTTCAGGGGAGACCTTATTGCTGTCTACAAAGGGAGGTTGTATCCAGGGGGGGGTTGGTCTCTTCTCCCAGGCAACCAGCACCAGAACAAGAGGACACAGTCTCAAACTGCACCCAGGGGAAGTTTAGGCTGGAGGTGAAGGAGAAAGTTTTTCCAGAGAGAGTTGTTAGCCATTGGAATGTGCTGCCCACGGGAGGTGGTGAAGTCACGTCCATGGAGGTGTTCAAGAGGGGATTGGAAGTGGCACTTGGTGCCATGGTTTAGTAGTCATGAGGTTGTTGGGTGAAGGTTGGACTGATGATCTTTGAGGGTTTTCCAACCTTATTGATTCTATGATTCTTGAAGAGAATAGGATGAGTATAAACTTCTGCAAAGAGAAAGTGAGTGCAGCTCCATAGTCCTGAGAAGTTTGGGGCTAAAAATCCCCACCAACCAAACTCATTAAAAATGGGCTGTTAAGCTTCCCACTTTGCATGAAGATCTATCATACCTTGCAGTCACATTAAGTGCAGTTTGCCACAAGACTGATTCTGGAAAGAAAACCACTGGAAAATGTGACAGTGCAGGATACTTTTTACTTCATTCACAATGATGTCCTGTGTACAACACTAATTTTGAACCACGTGGAATAATGCTGCCCTGTAGGTCGAGGGAGGTTCTCCTCCCCCTCTACTCTGCCCTAGTGAGGCACCACCTGAAATATTGCGTCCACTTCTGGACTCCCCAGTTCAAAAGGGACAGGCATCTACTTGAGAGAGTCCAGTGGTGGGCTACAAGGATGATGAAGAGACTGGAGCACTGCCTTATGAGGAATGGGTGAGAGACCGGGGCTGTTTAGTTTGGAGAAAGAAGACTGAGAGGGGATTTAATCAATGTCTATAAGTATCTGAAGACTGGCTGTCAGGAAGGAAGGACAGGGACAGCCTCTGCTCACATGTGAGAGGGCAAGGGACAATGGATGTAAACTACAACACAGGAGGTTCCACCTCAACATGAGGAAGAACTTCCTTACAGTGAGGGTGGCAGAACACTGGAACAGGTTGCCCAGAGAGGTTTTGTGGATTCTCCTTCCAGCCTGTCTGGATGCATTCCTGTGTGACCTGTGCTGGATTCTATGGTCCTGCTCTGTCAGGGGGGGTTGGACTTGAAGATCTCCAGAGGTCCCTTCCAACCCCTAACATCCTGTGATATTTTGTGCTGCATACTCCTGCATGCATAGGCACTGAGCAGTTCATAGATACTGATACATTAAAAATACTAGGATTTAAAGGTCATTTGTAGAGCTTTTGTGAAGCAGCATCCCTTTTCTGTTGGGGGAAACAGAAAAATCATTTTGGCTTTTGTGTCATTTAGCATTTCTCATTAGCTTATGATCATGCTGTGATAGAATGCAAGAGTTATTAAGGAGGGAGGGGGGGAAAAAAAGAAAAGAAATATCCCCTCTCTCTCACTTACTGTGCATTATGTGTGTCTGTGGTGCCCAAAGGTGCCAGTCAAGATTGAAAGCTAATTGTGCTTGGTGCTGTAAAAACGTGAAATGAGATAGCATTACTGACAATAACCTCAACAGGAGATTACATCTAGGTCTGCTTTGGGGCAGTCAGCAGAACTGAATCTTGAGGAGATTAAATGAGACAAATGTCAGAGACTGGTGTAATAAGGCAGCAAACTACTTCCAGGTATAAGGCATACCAGGCAAAAGAATACAGGCTGAAAAAAGTTCAAGGTGAAACCTGATCAAGCTGCTTTGCGCCTTCACACCGAGGCACAAGAAATCAACCTGGCAGTGCATCTACTATCCAGTAGGACTTACCTGAAGGAAGTCAGTGAAGCAATCTGGAGGCAGAAGTATCAACACAGATAAAGAAAATTATTTTAGAGCTGAGTGACATGTATTTCAAAGGATTACAAAGAAATAATAGGGCAAATATAACCTACTGCCATGAAACAATAGTTTTGCTTCTAACAAGCAAGATCCCTCTCAGTCTGGCTCTTTATGCATGGCTACTATCCAGATATGCCAAGAAGGTCTGCATCTCCTACTCTGTTATAACTCAGTACCTAGTAATTGGCCACAGATTTAGAGAGCAGTTGGTTAAAAAATCATACTCTGGTTCTTAGAACAGAGAATGTCGTTGGCAGCAGCAACCTTAAGCATCGTGCTTGGCTGGCATCTTTAATTAAGGAAGTAGTACCTTACAACATTAGTTCAGGACAAAATTAGTAAAGAGAATTTAACAGGAGGGAAAGCTGCTCTCTAGCATTCTTGAATAATGGAGGGGCAATTACAGCAATTAAAATCCACTGAAACCTCACTGCCATGAGCTTGCTGCCATACTACATTATGAACATGGATGTAATTGTTCAAACCATATGGGCAAACCCCACAGGTCCATTCAATTGACAGTTATTGATGGTTCTTGCAAGCTTGGAAACACTTGCTGTCAAACTTGCACCCCACTGGTTTTCACTGAAGTGGTTCAGATGAACAGAATAATCACAAAAAAATTTCTGTGGAGAAGATATCTTCCTTTGTACTTTAATGTTAGTCAGTGCAGATGAATCATAGGCAGCTACATCTTTCATATCTCTGGGTACAGAGCCAAAAATAAACAGCAAGGAAAGGAAGAGTTTACAGGAGATTTGACACTTGTAAGGAAGGATCAGCGCTGGGCTATGCTGACCTTAAGCTTCATTATGAAACTTTATTCAAAGCCTATCTGCTTTTCTCTAATATTATAAATCCCTAAGCTTTACCCTAAGGCACTTTCTCTCACAAGGCTGTAAAGCTCTGTTTTAAATTTTCAGGCAGAGGTCAAACACTGAAACGAGCTTCCATCCTTGCCCACCCTTCTCTGAACCATGTTTCTGTTGTACATAATACAATACAATAAACCAGGTTGGAAGAGACCTTCAAGATCATCGTGTCCAACCTATCAATCAATCCAACCCACCTAACAACTAGATCATGGCACCAGCACCCCATCAAGTCTTCTCCTGAACACCTCCAATGATGGTGACTCCACCACCTCCCTGGGCACCCATTCCAATGGGCAATCACTCTCTCTGTATATAGACTTCCTCTAAATCCAGTCTAAACCTCCCTGGCGCAGCCTGAGACTGTGTCCTCTTGTTCTGGTGCTGGCTGCCTTCACACACAGGAAAGGTACAGAACAATCCCGCTGCCTGATTCCACCTTCCAACCCTTTGTAGAATCTATAGGGGAAAGCAGCAAGTCCCAGATCACTGCATCTGCTTTGCATGGGCTGGTCTTGCTTGGCTGGCACCATAAAGCTGGCTTTGGTCCAAAGAAATCTGCACAGGGGCAGCTGCATTACCTGGCTTGGAATACTGAGGGTGAGCTCAAGTTTGACCCTAAATATTAATGTAGAGTCATTGTGTGCTCCAAATGGTAAATTCATTTGTGGGAGACAGGAAGGATCTCAATGTTCTGTTGGTCAAAAATGGTGTGTGGTCCTGTCATGTAATATATCCAGGGGGAAAAAAAGGCAACATCAATAGGCATCTGGAGAAGGATTGTGAGCAAGAACTATCACCACACTAATAGTTTATAATAATAGGTTGTGCTCAGATGGTGGAGGATCAACACTTGTGCCTTTGCAGTGAAATAGTTGCTCAGTGAACTTGATGACACCGTAAATTTCGGTTTTGTTTGCTTGTGGCTGCTGTAAACTATAAAACCAGTCACAGATTGCATCAGGTTGGAAGGCCCCTCAAAGGGCATCTTGTCCAGCACCCTCCAACTAGATCAGGCTGCTCAGGGTCATGTCAAGGCTGATGTTGAATGCCTCCAGGGATGGGGCCTCAACCACATCCTGGGCAACCTGTTCCAGTATTTCACCACTCTCAATGTGCAGAACTTCCTCCTGATGTCCACCCTGAATCTCCCCTGCTCCATTTCAAACCATGGTCCTTCATCCTATCCCTCCAACCCTTTTAAACAAGTCCCTCCCCCATATGTATATGTATATGAAGCCTAATCTCAAATGTTCAGAGCAAGACGATTTTTAAATTTATTTTAAAAGTGGGGGAAATGGGGACCTCCAGTTTGAAATTCCCTGATATTTCTTTAAACACTCTACCTTTAAACCACAACACTATGAATGCATTAAATTATTGAAGGCACTGGTGTTCAGCTAACAGAGAATTGGGTTTAGTCATGCTTACAAGGAACATAAATCTAGAAGACACAGTCAGAGAAAACAATTAATTTAATCAAAACCATAATGTTAAATTAGCATTGGGTTGTTTAATTTAAAGGGGATAACTTTTGGAAAATGCCCCAGCTTACTTCAGATTGCTTCTGAAGCAAAAAGTCCTAAACACATTTACACATCCAAGTGCTGGGCTCTGCACATTGCCACAGCAACCCCATGCAGTGCTACAGGCTGGGGTCAGAGTGGCTGGAGAGCGGCCAGGCAGAGAGGGACCTGGGGGTACTGGTTGATGGTAGGCTGAACATGAGCCTGCAGTGTGCCCAGGCAGCCAAGAAGCCAATGGCATCCTGGCCTGCATCAGGAACAGTGTGGCCAGAAGGAGCAGGGAGGTCATTGTGCCCCTGTACACTGCACTGGTTAGGCCACCCTTGAGTCCTGTGTCCAGTTCTGGGCCCCTCAGTTAGGAAGGATGTTGACTTGCTGGAAGGTGTCCAGAGAAGGGCAACAAGGTTGGTGAGGGGTTTGGAACACAAGCCCTATGAGAAAGGCTGAGGGAGCTGGGGTTGCTTAGCCTGGAGAAGAGGAGACTCGGGGGTGACCTTATTGCTCTCTACAACTACCTGAAGGGAGGTTGTAGCCAGGCAGAGGTTGGTCTCTTCTCCCAGGCAGCCAGTACCAGAACAAGAGGACACAGTCTCAGCCTGCGCCAGGGGAGGTTTAGGCTGGAGGTTAGGAAGAAGTTCTATACAGAGAGAGCGATTGCCCATTGGAATGGGCTGCCCATGGAGGTGGTGAAGTCACCTTCATTGGAGGTGTTCAGGAAGAGACTTGATGGGGTGCTTGGTGCCATGGTTTAGTTGTTTAGGTGGGTTGGATTGGTTGATGGGTTGGACCGATGATCTTGAAGGTCTCTTTCAACCTGGTGTATTGTATTGTAAAAGCAGTAGTCTAAGAGTCTCAGCACCTCAGCTCCAGATGGGGTGAAAAAAAAATATGTTTTTTCTGCACTAACTGGTTTATATATAATGATGTCATAAAGGAAAGGACAAGTCTCCAAGTATGGATCTGTCTTAAATGGCTGCTAATAAGAAACTGCTAGTGTAAAACAGCCATGATGCATCGCATAGCACAGAGTTACTCCAAAAAGGTGAGTCCCCGGAATGAGGTACACAGTACAGACACAACCCATTAAGAAGAGTTGTGGCAGTAATTCCACTAGTTTCAGCTGAGCTGAGTCTACTTAATTTCAGTGATACCTTTGAGAAAAATAGAAGGAATAGAAGTCTGGACTCTTTTTGTTCGTCTTCAACAAGAGGAAAGAGGTAGGAACCCAAGAGACTGTCACGATGAAGAAGTTTCAGGCAAGAAGTTTTGTGAGGCAGATTAAACTACCAGAGTTACTTGAACATTTCTCTCCCAACTTGTTAACCTGGTCAAAGTCACACAATGGATGGAGACCACACATTTCTCAAATAAACTCGTGCCTCCACTTATGCTGTGTATTCCTCAGCACTATTTCTGTGTCTGGAGTACAGACACAGTGCTGAAAGTTGGTCACAGACTTACAAGTAACAATCAGCGTAACAAATCAAGCAAATACCATTTTGAGTCATCTGCTTGCTGCCACTGAAAACCTACCCTTCTTGCTGCTAATTCACAGAAGAAAAGCACTGATTTTAATAGCAATACCCAAGGTCTGTTGTTATTCTGTCCCCTGAACCCCTATCATATAGCTACTGGAGCTCAAAACTAGGGCATCAATTGTTGCCAAGTGCTATTAACATCCTAACGTAAACTCTGTCCCCTTGGAGGATGTAATTTGCTTAGCTTATCACTGCAGCTCTCTGTGGCTTAATCAGATGTCAACAAAGTCTCTCTGCTGTACCTGTATTAATTAAAAATGGGCAATAGTTTAAAAGAGAAAGTAGCACTTGAACACACATATAATCATTAATGATATAAGGCTATTATTAATTAACTAAAGGTTCATATTAGGCAGTCTACAAACTTCAGCCTGGAAACACAGGAAAAAATGACCCTGTCATTTCACTCACTGAGATGCACTTGCTTTTTATTTATACCCATACAATCAGAGTTTACATTTTACTACACTCACCAGTTTGACTTCATTCTAACTGCTTTAGTCACTTGATACCACTGGTCTCTTTTCTAGCAGGTCTGCCAACCTTCTAGATCCTCAGGGCATGAATAAAAGTCATTGTGAATATAAATTATGGTAGTCATTGGCAGTAAACCATCCAGACTTCAACTGTTAACCACTCTCTTCCATCCTTTCAGTGAAACTTGCACTGCTTTCACAAGGAGAAGGGTTAGTGGCCATCTGCAACCATCAATCAGCATTTTGTCAGAGGTCTTCCCACTTTTTCTGTAATCCTGAAAGGTAATGCTTGTAAATCTTTCATGAAGCAGGAATCCTAATCTGTGTATCAAGGCAACCAGTAGGGCCCATTCCTGCAACCCATGAGACCCCTTCTCCCCCCTAATAATTTGTTCTGTTGTTAGACTCCCACAAATATCCTCTGTATGAGTTCCTGGCACAGCAAGCCTTGCCTGACACATCACAACCTTTCACCACCCTGAAATTTTTGGATAACTTGCTGTCTTCTGCTGCACAAGCAGCCTGAAAACAAAGAATGGGTGCTTGAAAGTAGAGAAGTGAACATGTGGGCAAGCCCGCTGCTCCTGGCCAGCCATCATCAGGAACAACATCCATTTTTTTTCCCCAGTCCACAAAGCACATAAGATTTTGGATAACAGCAGCAGCTGCTTATACTCCCTGTATGCTCACAGAATACATGATTTAACAGTATGGCAGGGAACATTGGCCACAAATGTCATGCCTAATGAAAGTTTGGGTTCTTCTGGGTTTTTTTCAGGTGAGGGCCTCTGACATCTTGACTTAATCAACTTAAGCATCCTTGCTTTGTCCCGCTTTGCGTTTGCGCAGCCACACGCTCTGAAAGCTCTAATGTCAGTGCTTTCCTACTGTTTCCCTTAAACAGATTCTTCTCTATAATAACAGCTGGGTGAATTTTTTTTACTAGAATTGATGACAAGGAAAAAAAAAGTAGATAAATCCCTTTACTCAGCACAAACTAGAATTTCATCATGGACAATTTATTTCTAGAAATTGAAGCTGTTCTCCCTTTCAGACTTTTTACTGCATAGGAAAACTAAATGACAGTGAAATACGGGTAGGGGGGGGAGGGGGAAGTAGTTAATACTTTCTTACAGATGCTATTAAACCAGAGTGGTCCTTCCAAAAGCAGGAACAGTGTTTCCAGTCGCTGAAAAACAGTCAGCAATTTGGGGTGTGGGCGGGTGTATTTTAGTGCATTACAGAGCTGATGTTTATAGTCACAAGATGGAACTGAGTTGTTCACAGGATCCAACACTGTAGAAGTCTGCAAGCAGAATACAACCCCACAACACATCCGTAAAACAAATATTCAAGTCTTCAACTACTCAAATCTTCAACTATCAAATATTCACAGGAGAGCTTTCTTCAAACAGGTCAAGAATTATTCCAATACAGCGAGCTGTAATTTCCTGCAATCAAATTGTCCCTGCTTCTGGCCAATTCATAAGCAGAGTGAAAAACACCAAACACCAAAACAAAACAAAAAACTAACAACCCTCAACCAACCAAACAAAAAACCCCACCCAAATCATTGCCACCACTCTTCATTTATATTTGGCCTGAGGTGCTGTATAGCCTTTATTTTACAAAATAGAAGTGGTGGTGGTGGTGGTTCACTGTTAAAAAATAAACCAACTAGACTCAATAGGAACTTGCACAGAGCTGCAAGACAGGGAGTTCCTCTGGCCTCACTGGCTTGGCTTGTGGTGCTGTGCATTAAACAGCCTCCAAAGCAGTGCAAAGCAGCCCTTCGTTTCCCCCTTTGTATTCCCGCAGAGCAGAAGTTGGTACACGAGATACATTTGTCACCGGTACAGTAAGAACATAAGGACAAGCAAAAGCTATAAAAATCAAGTCAATAACTTTTTTCCCCTGTGACAGGTCCATCAGATTTGGAATCTAGTCCATTCACATTTTAGGGGTGATTAAAGTTCTTTATTCTGCTGAATTTCTCATGTAACCTGTCGGGAATTGTGTGGACGCTAATAACCGATCATTGCAAAGGTGCAGTAATTAAAGGCCTTGTTTTGACAGGACAGTTACAATCCTGCAACAATAGTGAGAAAGGCAATTTACTTGCAAACTAGAAGCTAAATACCTTCAAACTGAGACTGGAAAATGCACTGCTACGTTATTGTGAGGTGTAATTTTATGTATTCCTCCAACGGCGACACACAGCACAATTAATTTCCGACAGCAGAAGAGAAAACACAAGAATAGTCTTCCCCTGTCTGGACTAAAATGTTGCCATTCAGAGTAAATAGGCACTATTATGCATTTAGTGATTTATTCATCAGCATTACCCAGTGGAAGCAGATTGCATTAATACAGCCAAAACAAGCAGACCGCCAGCGTTACGGTTTGGTCGACGAAATATACCCAAAAAGTAGTCTTAAATTTTCTTAACATAATCTAGTTTTTGGGGGGAATTATGAGCCTACTACTATAACAGCAAGGCTCTGAGAATTCGAAGATGAAGTGAGTATATGAACTCCCTGCAGAGAGTCTTGCAATTATTAAAGTAACACAAAGCAACACTTTTCCGTGTGGAGGAATTCTTGTAAGTGCTAGACAGTGAACTCTGAAACAAATGGCAGGGGGGTTGGAACTAGATGATCCTTGTGGTCCCTCCCAACCCTGACTGATACTATGATACCATGAAATTCTGATTTCTGAGCTTATATTGTTCTACCTGTCTGCCAGTGATTTTCTGCATTTTATTTACACTTTAAGGAATTACCTTAGCTCAGCTCTGAGAAGTGAGCTGAAGAGTGTAATAAGATCCCTTATAATTCCAGCTGCTGTCCAGAATTGTTGACTGGATAGCAAAGGATTAGCTGAGACTTGCTCCCCGAGTTTGTTTTATTTCCAGTCGACATGGAAGCCAGCAGATAAAATAAAACATAATAAGGCACAAGGCCAAAGAATCACATCAAGATGCAATCTCATGAAAGATTAAGAGGCTATGAATGAAGATGCAGTGTTTATTAAGGGCTTGGATAATAAATAGAATCATTCACAAACACCACCAATCCATCAGGAGTGAGCTGAAATGGCGTTTCAGTGGAGCCCGCTCTCCACGCAGCGCTGATGAACACATCAATATGTTTAATTCTGATTACACTAGGAACAGAAGCCATAAAACTATGCTAGGAGTGGGCTCAGCACCTGTAAAGCTGCACCTGTCATTTTTAGGCACAGGCTAAAAACAGACTTGTGTGTGAGTTCCCCTCCAGACACTAGAATTTGCCTTGTTTGAATACAATGAAAACCTAGTTGAAGAATGAACCCAGGGAAGTTTAAGCCTGATACAAGCATTGGTCCAAGGATTTAGTCTGGCTACATGACCCATGGACTGCATGGTTAGTGCAGAAACATCCTCTGTGCAGCCCTGGAATCAATGTTTTTGCCAGAAGAACACATTCACAGAGCACAGAATCATCTGAAAGAATCACAGAATGAACCAGGTTGGAAAAGACCTTCAAGATCATCAAGTCCAACCTATCACCCAACACCATCTAATGAACTAACCATGGCACTAGTTGCCTCATCCAGACTTATTTTAAACACTTCCAGGATGGTGACTCCACCACCTCCATGGGCAGCCATTCCAATGGCCAACCACTCTTTCTGTGAAGAATTTCTTCCTAACATCCAGCCTAAACTGCAAATTGTTTTTAGAATCATAGAATCAATTGCTGGGTCGGAGGGGCCTCAAGGATATTCCAGTTCCAACTGCCCTGCCATGGGCAGGGACACTTCACACTAGATCAGGTTGCCCAGAGACACATCCAGCCTGGTCTTAAAACCTCCCAGGGATGGGGCTTCTACCACCTCCCTGGGCAACCTGTTCCAGTGAAGAACTTCTTCCTAACATCCAATCTGATCTACCCATTTCTATTTTTTTTCTATTGCCCCTAGTCTATCATTACCTGACACCTTAAAAGTCCCTCACCTGCCCCATTTTTTCCCCTCAAATCCCAGAGCACCTGGGCTCTCTTGGAGTCTCCTCCCCACCCAGGTGTGGCCACTTGGCCCTCCCCACCCACTCCCCTTTTTAATCCCTGCCAGGAAAACCAGAAGCCTCAGCTGAGCCCATCTGGGCTGAGGGATCCTCCTCTCATCTCTGGTGAGTGCCCATGGTGCACGCTGGGTGATGGTGGTGGTGACAACAAAGGCCGGGGGGCCTGGTGGCCCCCCGGTTAGGTAGGAAGGGAATTGATGCTTTCTCCAGTCTCATCCGTGGGTGCTGGCTGGGCCTCCTTACTGGTGCTAAGCTCCTCTGTGTGGTATCTTGGCTGGTGAGGGTCTTGCCCCTGGCCTGGGATGGGGTGCAAAAAATGGTGGTGGTGGAGCAGGAGTGTTTCCAGAATGGAAATTGTTCCCACAGAGGCCTTCCTTCAAACAGATTTTACTATAGAAAAAAAGAAACAGTTTGTTTCCCATCGCTGTGAGGTAGCATTTCACTCCAGCCAGGTACAAATGGGTACAGTGATATTTTTAGGTTTGAGAATAGTCCTATCTAAAGGGCCATGTAACTCTTCAAAACATGGGAAATTTAGACCTAAAATGGCAGTTTTGTCCCATACAGGGGAAGGGGAATTCCTCACACAGCGTTCCCGAACATAGTCCCAGGTTTTCATTGCACATTCCCCTCTTTCTTACATCTTCACTGGATGGCTGGTAAGGGAGACTCATTGAATCTGTGCTATTAAAAATATCCAAAAAACCCCCATGGCAATCAACAAAAAACATCAGTAAGAAAAACCAAGAAGCTCCCAGTTAAATCTACACAATTGCAAACAACTTAATGCCTTCTTCTAAGAGACAGGCTTATTGGAGCAGTTAATATATGCTAGGAAGTTGTATTTATCTCCCTGTTCATACTGAAACACTGTTTGAAAGGTTCATTCTGTTTTAATTGTGTGGTTTGGTATACTAAGCTATTAGGAAATACAGTCTCATTCCTCCAGCAGCCCAAGCAGCAGCTGACCCTGATCAGTCGCAGCACACTGAGCCCCTCTTAGCTGGAGTTCTCTCTGCATTGCAGCTCATCTAAGGGGACAAGGATAAAATCTGTCGTTTTCTCCCTCCTCTGTGAAGCACTTCTGTCCCTAGTGCCAGTTGAGATTCCAGGAATGATGGTGAGGAGAGAGCCACCAGAGTTAAATGACCCTGCAACATCCTCACTGTTTAGGGTTCTGGCTGTTTAAATGGGAAGTCTGCAGATGGTGGACTTCTGAAAAGGTCTCAAGGGTGACTCAGATATTTTGGTGAACTGTCTAGCTATCACTTCTCAGCAACTCTGTTAAGTTCCTCCCATACACAACACTCTGTGAGAAGGATAAATTAATAAGCCTCCTGAGCTTAATAAAGGAGTTCTAGAAGGATATGTCCGCATCGTGCAGGCCCAGATCCTCCAGCCTGCCTTCTTTTTGCTCAGACTTTATTCACTCAAACTCCCAGGGGCAAACTCCCAAGCAGAAACTCATGTGTCTGTCATATTGCACTTGACAGTCCTTGGCTTAACCACTTCCAGTGGCTTCTGTTGGAAAGCTAATACTGCTTCTCTGAGTGAAGATGGGGATTGTCAACAAAAGAGCCGCAGCACCATACAGGCTGCGATGCACCTGACAGTTTGGTGACTTTTACTCTCTAAAGGGGAAGGTTTAAAATGGAAAAGAAGAAAGCCTGAGTGACAGAATTCTGGAGCTAATACAAACACCAACTTTTCACAAATATGACCTTAGACTGGGAAAATTGTTCTTTTAGGCCAGCCCATACACACACACACAAAAGATTTACAGCTGCTTCTAGAGAAAGTATTGCTTTGAACTTTCTAGGGTGAAGATTTTCAAACCTTTGATACACTTCCTCTAAAAAGCACTATTCATAAATTTAATGGTATTTCCCCCCCCTTGTTTCTGTTACATCAAATCCATTCATCAAGAAGGTTCTACTTATTACTGCATCTGCATCCAGCCATCACAAGAGGTGTGAACTCAGCAGAACAAAACTATTTATTAAGACCTCCCACGAAATACATATTTCACTTTCCATCACACCCTCTGTATTTGCCCTTTTTTCTTATTTCTTGTACCCAAATGTTTATTGCATCTGCTAGGGGGAAATTATGCCCTGTTTATTGTGATATGTCATGGAATTTGGGGGATTTTAATGCCAGCAAATAGAGTTATTGATAGCAATGCTGATCAAGGATTCGCAGGTAGGGAAATTCTGAGCCAACTAATCTTACTGTAGTCTAGTGAGGGCTGACACTACATTATGCTCCTCTATAGTTTCATTATCAGTAATAAATTGCTGGGACTGTGTAAATAGCATTTGTCACCAGAGTTTGGGGTCCTTGGTAAATCTGAAGGATTTGAGCTATGTTTCATTTTTGCTAGTGTGGTATTTGTAAATCTTAGTGAAGCTTGGGCAAAAGAAGCCTAGAGTAAGCAAGCTGTATTTCTTTACTTACTTTCAGTTCTACTGTAGTGCTTGAGAAAAGCATAATTCTTCTGACATGGTACAAAAGCAGCATTATAATTTAAGAAGGTCAAAATAGCCCTTCTGCTGTACCCAGTCCCTGGTAAGACCTTGGCCTGAAGTCCTGGGTCAAGACAGGACATCTCATTTGTAGTGTGTGATGGTTTAATCCACCTGCACCACATAAAGGGTGTGAGAATCTGTTTAAGAAAATCCATGAAAGAGCATTAAAAACCCATAATTTTATTTTGAAGACAAGGATATCCATGAAACAAATATCCACAGGAAAAAACCAACCAACCCAGCCTAATTTAGGCTATAGATGCTGAGTAGAGAGCACCCAACATTTAAAAGGTCACCACAAAGAAGAGGAGAATAAAAAGTTCTCTGTTTTCAGCTGGACAAGGCCAACAAGTGGTGGACACAAACTGATGCAGACACTTGGTTTACATGATAAAAAAAGTCCTCATAAATATAGGTGAAAATGTAAATATTTCCTTGAGGGGTAAAATGAATTCCACCACCAGAAGTTTAGAAAAAGACATATGGTGCCATTGAATGGTTGTGTACAGCTAGCTTCCTGCATTCCTTTCTCAGCCACTTATTCTTTTGATTCAGTAAGAAGAACGTTTAAACTAAATCAGTCAGTCAAGGTGTGCTTGGGACATTGCCTATGCACCTCTTGGCTTCCTTGAACAGAAGTAAAGGACTAACATAGAAATATGAAAAGATTTGGAGACTGTACAAAGGTGAAGGAGCAGCAGTTCCTTCTTTTCCCACTGCAAAGTAGATCCTTACTCTGATGAATTTGACTGCATGTCTTGCACCAAGGAATTA
This sequence comes from Colaptes auratus, assembly GCA_015227895.2. Lineage (NCBI taxonomy): Eukaryota > Metazoa > Chordata > Aves > Piciformes > Picidae > Colaptes > Colaptes auratus. Next base: position 3,751,971 of record CM037647.1, on the reverse strand, counting down.
TTTATTAAGGTACCTCTTTAGATTATCTCTCTGCTATACCCAAAAGCATTCACAGTACCTCCCCCAGAAGAGAAAAAGTTCACATCATTAGCAGGAATAACAAACACAGATTCTGGGCCCGATGCACATCCAGACTGTCAATGACAAGCGACATAAACCTTGCTCTCCAGAAGGAGGACAGAACTAGAGTACTTTTCTTCTTCCCCCACTGCTTTCCAGGGTAGAAGCAGAAAGTGGCTCTCACCTCCTTGCTTTGTGGGTTTCACAGCAGCAGGTTTCAAAATGACAATTGATTTTCTAGACAGAGGAGTCATAAAACTTTGAAGTCCAGATAGATTTTATCTACTGCATTTCTTAGAAAAATCAGTTAGCATACTTAAAGCTGTTTGATTATTCAGACACCCTCTATCTTTGGCAAATCCTTGGTTCCTTTTCTACTCTCTTTTCTTTATCTCTCTTTCTTTAATTACAACTTGTCTGCTGCATATCCTTCACCCACAGTAATTATAACAAGTCTATAACTACTTTTCGTTATCTCTTCCTTCAAGATCTCCTTAAATTCTTGTGTTCTGTTGAGGTCAGTCTAATGACACTATGGTTATCCAATCACTGTATCACAGGGCGAGAAAAAGTTGGACATGATATGGATTAGAAATAGACCTAAAATAAACATGAAAAATACAGTGGTAGAGCTTAAAGGGGAGGCTGCAGCTGAAGGCCTTCAGTACCAGATTTGTAACACTACACATTTTCATTCTTAGTCCTGACAAAAGAAGGAGGAATTTCCTAACAGAATTTGCAGAATGTAGAGGGCAGAAGGGCTCTGCAGAGGGACCTTGACCGACTGGACAGATGGGCAGAGTCCAACAAGATGACATTTAACAAATCCAAGTGCCGGGTGCTGCACTTTGCCACAGCAACCCTGCAGAGCTACAGGCTGGGGTTGGAGTGGCTGGAGAGCTGCCAAACAGAAAAGGACCTGGGGGTGCTGATTGACAGCTGGCTGAACATGAGCCAGCAGTGTGCCCAGATGGCCAGAAAACCAATGGCATCTGGCCTGTGTCAGGAATAGTGTGGCCAGCAGGAGCAGGAAAGTCATTGTGCCCCTGTACTCGGCACTGGTTGGCCACACCTTGAGTCCTGTGTCCAGTTCTGGGCCCCTGAGACACTTGAACGTGTCCAGAGAAGGGCAATGAGGCTGGGGAGAGGCCTCGAGCACAAGCCCTACAAGGAGTGGCTGAGGGAGCTGGATTTTTTAGCCTAGAGAAGAGGAGGCTCAGGGGAGACCTTATTGCTCTCTACAACTACCTGAAGGGTGGTTGTAGCCAGGAGGGGGTTGGTCTCTCTCCCAGGCAAGCAGCACCAGAACAAGAGGACGCAGTCTCAAGCTGCACCAGGGGAAGTTTAGGCTGGAGGTGAGGAGAAAGTTCTTCCCAGAGAGAGTTGTTAGCCATTGGAATGTGCTGCCCAGGGAGGTGGTGGAGTCCCCACCCTGAGGTGTTCAAGAGGGGACTGGACGTGCACTTGGTGCCATGGTCTAGTCATGAGGTCTATGGTGACAGGTTGGACTCGATGATCTTTGAGGTCTCTTTCAACCTTGGTGACTGCGATTCTGTAGGCATGTAAGAGGTATTGCTCATCTTAAGGAGAATTAACCTATCTACATATGTACAACTCTGAAACAGAAATGAAATTCAACATGCAATGTGCAAAAGCAACTTCTGGGCAACCCCCCCTCCAGGTTTCTTTTAGTAAAAAAAAACCCAGTGATTCATGGATTTGAAATTACTAAGGAACAGCATGACTTAAATAATCAACAATTACCCAAAGTGGCTGTAAATACTGAACATAATGTACTGCTCTTTTAGAACAGCTTGTCCTACCTGTTAGGTATCACTGGCACACCTACAGTAAAGATACTTTGCAGTAGAACTGGAACCATGAGTACAACTCAGGCACTGATGAAAGTTCACCTGAAATAGTCTTTTCCAAAGAGATGAATTGAACTCAAACAAGTATCAGGCCCTGCTTAGATGGGGAAGGTGTCTGAATACCTGTTTGGGAGCAGAATCAAACAGGACTCATCTGATTAGCCAATAAAAATGGGTGCTGGGGAATAATACCTTTACTTGCTTAAATATATTCCCATTGGTACAGATGCAAATGACTACAGAACATTCACAATAAAATTCAACAAGACACTGGAATGAGTTTCTTAATTGTTGGTGTAGTCAGATTATGACACACTTTCCCAGCAGAGAGGAGTATGGAAGACCCTGAGAGCTTCTTGCTGCTTTTAACAAAAGAAACTAAATAGACATCTAATTTAGTGGTGTGGCAGCCAGCAGGATATGAGTAAGTTCAAGGGCAGATCTAACACCACAATCTTCTATCCCTCCAGGGAAACTGGTGACCTGGGAAGGATTTAAAGCATGAGGAGCAAAAAGTTGTCTCCTCTGTTTTAATCTTGATGTTGAATGAGAAGAAATGGGTATAACGTGTCACATAGTCTCCTTCAACCTTGTATATTCTTCAAAGCCAGGGCTGAAATTACACTCTTTTTTTTTTTGGCATATCAATTTCTTCTGCCATAAATGGAACTAATTTGCTTGTAATTTTTATTTACTTTATAGAATGAGGTTGCACATCCTAATAATATATAGGAGAAACTCATTAGCTAAGAGTGAGTTTTTTAGCTAAAGGTGAATTAGCTGAGAATCCACTTGATTGTATCCTGGAGAAAGAACATATTCTTGGTATCTCTCACACCTGTAAGTGTATTTTCTAACTCCTCATTTCTTCCCTAATTAAGTCTTGATTGTGGGGTAAATTTTCTAAGCTGCATTGGAAGGAAAATCATTGTCTTTTTATACTCTCTGTGGGGAATTCATTCCACTTGTTTACTGATGTGTGTGGCAGACTGAATAAAATGATTCCTAATTAGCATATATGAAATAATCATTGGTCTATCTGGAGTCATAATTAATGCATTAGGAAGAATTTACTGAGTGTCAAGGAGAAAAACATTAGCATAAATGAGCTTATTTTAGATGGGCTGCAATTGAGAGACTACTTTCCAGTAAGAATGTTTACCAAAATTAAGCAATAATAACACATCAATTTACTAAGAACCATTAGCGTGCATGATCTGAACTATTAACTTCAGCAAAGGAGCTCCAGCCCTGCTTCAAGCACCTTGCTAGCCAAAAGATTCTGTTGGCATCCTAATAAAGTCACAGCAGCACCAAAGAGTGTGGGGATGAGGAGCAGAGACAATCTGTGCATGCACAGGGGGGTTTTCTTTCATATGCTCATGGACCTTAAGGAAAGCAAATATGCTACACAATCTTATTATCATCCTACCTGGCAACTCTGAGGTTTTATTGATTAAAGAATGTTCCTACTGGGAATGTAGCCTGGGGACACCAGTGAAATGGAGATTATCCTTACACAGGCAAAGGTGTTTCAATAACTTTAATTTCTATATTGATGTTCTGTGAGTGGGGAAGTGACAAAATGTGATACAAACTTTAACTATTTTCATTCCTTTTCCCCTACTCAGTCACCAGGCATCTGATAGCCTGAAAGTAGATTTTAATCTTTAGGGGACTCTGTACATTGAAGAATTCATGCTCTGGACAGGGAAGAGGTGAGATTCAGGGGACTTAAAAACAGACTTCCTCTGGCAGGAGCTAAGTTTATAGGACTAGCATCTTTTAGCACAGTCGTCATTACACTTAGTGTTGCAAAGACATCAGTGTAGAACCTAGTAGTGTGTCTGCAAACCAGTGGGTTTGACCTAACTTCAGATGTCAGGAGCTGACCAAAAACTGTTAAACTTGACATATCTGACTCCACCCAGAGTCGCTTCCATCACACTGTTGTCAGATTAGAAGAAGTGAACTCCAATATTACACTCATTCAAGAACTAGTAATCCATTGCAAGATTATAAAGTTACAGTAGTCCACCAAATCCGTGTAAGATCTTTTAAGAGCAATCATGGGCACTGTGGTTAACTCAGGCAGGAAACCATCAGTCTGGTTGGTATCTCCTTCACTGTCCCCAGCTTCTGTACCTCTTTCCTTGTGTGTTTCTGGTGAGATGAATCACTGTTACGTATTTTAAATCTTTGCAGCAGTTTTTGCTTCGTATTCCTTGCTGTCGACTTTTAAGTGAAACACCTCACATCAGCCATGTGTTGGCAAGGCTACTGATGGGAACAACCCACAAAGCACACCTAACCATGCAGAGAGAAAGCAGAGTCTTTTTGCAGCCCCATTAGAGCAGTTTGTCAGTCAGAACAGTATTTGTGCCTCATTAAGTGGCATGCAGGATGACTCCTAAAAGGGAAAAATCCTTTGGCTGATGAGGTCTTTGTTGTTACAGTCAGAACACTCAGTGTATTGATTCATTGTGGTACTGGACTTTCAAAATTAATTGAAAAGCAGTGGGGTTATTGAGGGGGACTCCAGAAAGGAAGAAGGGAATCTTGATAATCCACCTGCTCAGATGAATGCAGCCATTCAGATTATTGATCAAATCAGTACAAAGTGGAAGAAGAAACAAAAGGCAGGGAAGCTGTCAGTCACAGTACTGGGAAAGAAAACCTATTTAGACTTTCTTGCTGACACCTTTATTGCCTTCATAGACAGAATATATTTAGCAATAACAATCTTCCCCTGACCTTTTTTCTAATCAAGTTGGGAGTCTTTTATACTGGAGAAAAGTGATTGTGATATTCCATTTTGTTTGTGTCCCTCCTGGAGGAGATACCATATCTACCAACACGTCAGAGCTCCTTTTCCAGAATTACATTCAAGCCATTGTAACAAGTGCTGGTTTAAAAAAAACCAACCCACAACATCTACAAGGCTGACATTTTTGGCCCAGTGATAAATGTTGTAGCAAAATAAGACTATTTCCTCCAGAAAGGTCAAAGCCAAGGGAATCGATTAACATAGCACCTGCTTAAGGAGGAAAGTTGGTGTGTTTGGAATAAAGAATTGTCTTCATTTCTATTATTTTTTTTCCTTGCCCTTCCCTATCAGAAGATTATTATTTTGTGCTTTCACAAAGTGAGCTAGGAAGGAAGAGTGGAAAGAAATGCTTGGGCCTGATGCTGCCCATCCCTGGTAACTGTGAAATCCCAGAAGCACTGGGAGCTGTATTCCTTCGTATCGCTTGGCGTTAATCCTGTGCTGCAACATGCCTGCTCATTTCCAGCGCCCACGTGAGCTGCTTCCTTAAAGTATATTTAAGAGATTAATGTATATAGAAGGAGTATTAGAGAGAGCCTTAATTACCAGAACAAGGGTAATGGTCTTCCAAAGAGATTTATTTGTTCTTACCTTCCCCAGCTCCTCCTCCCACCTTGGCCAAACAGCTCTCTTCTGCTGTCTTTCTAACTTGTGAAGGATATGGTGGTTATGCTGATGGAGGGGGAGCTCTTCTGTCTTGCTTTTGCTAATAAAACCCCTAGGAATTCATCCTCCAGGTCTGCTTACCCTGAAGCATTGCACTTCTGTAAATATCTGTCAAGTTACGAATCTTTAGGCACAACCTTCCTGATAGGTGGATACAACCTAACTCCAGGTGCTTGGCATGAGAATCAAAACATGCTGTGGCACATTTCTGTTTCACACTGCTTTTCTTTTTAATTGCAGTTTTCAGGCACTGCCATTGCTGGGTGTTTTCTTAATGTTATTTCCTTCCTTTAATGCATTCTGATGTATTATTCTGAGACACTCTGACTTTGCTGCCAGAAGCTAGGATGACAGGTGTGGAGAATTACCCTCAAAAATGTAAGACATCAATATAAAACAATAATAATAAAGAGTAAGCTTTTTATTCAGAGCAGTGCAGATGTCACACCTCACTTGTGGGAGAATGTTATGGATTCTCTGTGTATGATTTTCCTGTCCCAAGAGGAACTTTAATAGATCTTGTCATGACTGCTGCTCTGCATTCAGAATGATACCCTTGTCCTCTCTGCTCTGCTTCCCTGACAACTAGCACGAGAGCCCTCCTCCTTCTCATGATGAGAACATTGCTTTGGTAATTCTGCTCACTCCTCATCTCTGCTCCCTCATGACCCCAGCTGATCACAAGAAGATGTCATGCAAAGGGCAGCAACTTTCAAGTTCAGGAGAGGACTAGGACATAGTTTTGCTTAGTCCATGCATGAAAGAGATGGTGAAGGAAGGATTCTTGGTGGCTCAAGTAAGGAAGCAGCTGTAAAGGCAACCACATTTGCCCTCCAGGTAGAAAACAAGTACATACCTTTTCAAAAAGTAGCTGAATTTACCACTGGATCTGTAGAATCAATAAGGCTGGAAAAGACCTCAAAGATCATCAAGTCCAACCTGTCACTCAAGACCTCATGACTACTGAACAATGGCTTCAAGTGCCACTTCCAATCCCTTTTTGAACACCTCCAGGGACGGTGACTCCACCACCTCCTTGGACAGCCCATTTCAATGGCTAACAATTCTCTCTGTGAAGAACTTTCTCCTCACCTCCAGCCTAAACCTCCCCTGGCACAGCTTGAGACTGTGTCCTCTTGTCCTGGTGCTGGTTGCCTGGGAGAAGAGACCAACCCCCACCTGGCCACAACCACCCTTCAGGTAGTTGTAGAGAGCAATAAGGTCTCCCCTGGGCCTCCTCTTCTGCAGGCTAAACAATCCCAGCTCCTTGGGATTTAAATCAGCTCGAAGGTGTTGCACCTGTTGGCAGCTTTGGGTGCTGGTGCTGGTGCCTCCCTGAAAGATGTGTGCATTTCTGCTGCTCTGACATCAAACCTCGGCCTTCTCATTTGCTTCCACATTCCCCGTGTAATTTGCGATATAAGAATGAAAACGCATTTCATAATGTAATTCATAAAGCAGCTTATGGCCTTGCATAATTAAAGTGGCTAAATGGAAACAGTTCACTGCAGTTTGAAATGCACACTAAGCTAACCAGAAATTTATCACCCAGTGTAATTTCTGTGAGGCTGTGGAAACTTTGCAAATGTTTGATAACGGTGCAACCTAAATTACTCCAGGAGGTGGATAAAATTAGCAGTAATTATTACATGAGAGTTGTAGCACTGTGTCATCATAAATGGCATATTAGATCTGGCAAAAAGCCTTTCAGTTTATAAGCAGGTTGGATTGATTCTGCTTTATTTTTTACCTCCTTCTGCCCTGGCTCACAACTGCTTTTAGTTCTGTGCATGCGATCCTGTACTTGCAGGCAGCTCTTTCAAAGGAAATCAACACTGACTGAACTCAGTTACCTCATTGGTAACTGGGGCCTGACTATATATGCCAGTGCTATGAGAAAATTTGTGTGATTGATTAGAGCTTCCTTCAGCCCATCAAATTCTCTCCTGCCCAGCTCGCAAGGCAGAGAAGACACAAAAGCTTTGCTGCCATTACTAATTAATTAGGATCCATGTAGAAGTCTGTGAGCTGAAACTTATCAGTGTATTTAACAGGACCGATTAGACTCTTGTCTTGAAGTGTCAATCTTTGGAGCACATATTCAATGTATTATGTAGCATTAATTAATGCAATTAAATGTGTAATTAATCACTTAAAGCAATTCTTTTTCCTACTCCCAGTGTGAAACTGCAGAAGATCTCAGATCTCACAGAAGAACTGCAGAAGATCTCACAGTCTCAAGTTGCACCAGGGGAAGTTTAGGCTGGGGTGAGGAGAAAGTTCTTCCCAGAGAGGGTTGTTAGCTGTTGGAATGTGCTGCCCAGGGAGGTGGTGGAGTCACCATCCCTGGAGGTGTTCAAGAGGGGATTGGACGTGGCACTTGGTGCCATGGTTTAGTAGTCATGAGGTGTTGGGTGACAGGTTGGACTTGATGATCTTTGAGGTCTTTTCCAACCCTATTGATTCTATGATTCTAAGATGGGGCATTGACTTGATGAAGTAAGAGTGTACCCAGAAATCAACAGCTGCTGTCTCTCAAACCACTGTTCCTGGTGCCATGCTTTAGTCATGAGGTCTGTGGTGGCAGGTTGGACTTGATGATCTTTGAGGTCTCTTCCAACCTTGGTGATTCTGTGTGATGCTGCATGCTCTTCTTCTCCATTCCCTTCCCAACACCACACAGCATCTCCTGTAGCTTTATATTTCCCTCTGAGGTTAAAGAGCACCAGGGAATGCACTTGGTCTGCCACCACCTCAGGCCTCTCCATGAGGCTACCAGCCCAGAGGTTATCACCAGCGTGTTCCCATCTGTGGGTCACCACTCCAGTGTTTACAGGCAGCTGCCTTTGTCTCTTTTGAGACATGAAGATTCATGGAGCAGCTGTACTATTAGATCCTGAATAGTGTGATTCTGAACACACAGAGTAAAAAAAAAAAAAAAAAATTAAGCCAGTTTTCATGGAAATCTAAGGCTTTGTTCTTGGAAAACAAATCAGTGCTGGATTCCCCCTCCTTCACGCCCCCCCCCAGAGTGCTGTCACAATTGGTGGAAATTCTTCTGTCCCCCTCTCAGTTAATGGACTCCAATTCTCATGCATGTGAGGAATAGGACCTCCCAGGGTAAATGGGTGGGTGCTGCCAATACAAAGCCTACCCGACTTTCAGTGAATGCTCTGCATGCGTCACCTCCTCCCATCATTCATTTTCAAGCACTGAGACAGTGGCAATTTCTGCATATAAGTGGTGTGTTGATGTGTTCATTGCTCCACAGCTGAGTTCAGGGTTGTTTCCCCTATCCTTTTGTAGTGTTCATCACCACCTCAGCAGCTGTAGACTAACAGAGCTGAGGCCCTGTCTAAGACCCCAGGAAACTGATGCGCGGAGAGCTGATGACATCAATATGCTCTTAGAACATTCTCTGCTAAGTCTTCAAAAAGTCACAGCCCCACAAAAGCCTTCCAGACCTTAATATGAGTGCTGTATGAATTTGAACTTTGTATTAAGCATTTAAGGATCATTCTATTTCAGGCAGTGCTCCCTCATTATGATTTCATTGCACATTCTTTGGGAAGCAGTCCAGTTGTATGCCTGGCTGTCTGAGAACTCCAAGTGATCTCATAAATGTGCTAGAGAAGATGGTGATCCTGAAAAAAAACCAATGTGGTTAGGTACAGAGAAGAGGGACTGTGCTGCCTCCCTTGTAACCCTTCACTGTTTTCCTGTCTATTTGATGCCTCATCTGTGTTCATTTCCCAATAAGTGTTAGCCACTTCTGAGCCAGCGTGGGTTCTGTGCAGGCCTGGGGTGTGCAGGGCTTTGTTAACTGCTGCAATGCTACGTTGCCTTCTGCCAGGGTCTCTCTGTTGCAGAGATCTCTCTGCTGGCATTGGCAGAAGAACCTGGCCTAGCTCCATTGCTACCATATGGCCACCAGTTGATACACAGATGCCTCTTAGTCCATGCCACAACAGGATGGTGGACTCCTCCATCAATCCACCATGTTAGCACATGCTGAAAAACTGCTTAAAATCATTGACCCATAAACATGCTTAACCTTGATTTGTGAGGGCTGTTCTTAAGCCCAAACTACTTTCTGAAGAGCCAGGGAGCCTCCAAAGCAGAGCTCTTCTGGTAACATAACCCTTTGTGTAAGGCAGCGTGGGGCCCTGCCCCTGGCAGCTGAGGCAGCCACTTGCCTCTGCCACCAGAGCAGGTCGAATGCAAGCTGTTCCCCAGGCACCCATCTGGACGGCCATCAAGCAGAGCATGGAGCACATTGTGCCCATCAAGGAACCTTGAGTTTTCACTGGATGTAGCCATTGACTTTCAAGGCAACACATTAGCCCTACACTGCCTTGCTGATGATAGAACAAAAATAGCTAAGGTCTGCAACTGAGAAATTTGAAAGGAAACCTAAGCAGCAACATTATGCTGTGGAGGCAAGTTCCTGCTGCAGCTTTCATTGGGGTTTTATTGGAGTTTGAATTGCTAGTGAAAGAAGAATCACAGGATAGGAAGCAAAGTCAGGCACTGGAGCAGGAGAACAGTTCTCCCAAAAGAATTTTATTGCTGGGTGTTCAAACAGGACTGCTCTGAAAAAATATCAGAAGACCATTACCATCCACAGATTGTTGATAGCAAATCAGCTTCAGGATCCTTCCTGAGTAAATTGCATGGAACTTATTTTACTGCTCCAGAAAGCTAAAGGGTGAAGCCAGCTCTGCCAGGACTTGAAGCAGAATTTTGCAGGGGCCCAGGTGATGCAAGCCTTAGGGCTGTGCCAATGAAGCCATAATGACAGTATTGTACACTTCTGGTGAACAGCTTCTGGTCTGATAGTTTCAGAAGGACACAACTGTTTCAGTAGGAATAGGTGGGATGGGAACTCTTTCAAAGCACTTCATCCCACCTCGATGCTTGTGAAAGTTTAAGATTTCCAGGTGTAATAGGCAATATTAAACGTTTAGCATTTTCAGCTGCTGTGATTACACGTTCCTCTTTCAGGATTCCCTACACAAGCAAGTGGAAAACTACTGCACACTCAGTTTAAAAGGCTAAAAAAGAAAAAGCACCAACAATTTTTTTGGATCATTTTGTAAGCCAAATGACAATTTCCATCCACGTTTGCACTGCATTAAAACCCTTGAAAGAACAAAAGTTACGTCGCTGTGCCTGGCCTGTACAAGGTAATTGTTATGATTCTGGCAGTTCTGTACTCAGTGACACTCCAATACCCTCTCACAGCACCTGAAATGAATTGAAGAGTCTATAAAACTATTTAGCAAGCAATGATTGCCTGGAATATGAAGATGAGAGGTGGTGGTTAATGCTGGCCAACTCTGATTGTTGTGTACCAGTCCTTCCCACTCAATTAATGGCAGTCAGGTGGTGCTTGGCATGTCTGAAAATCAGTCATCAAGTGTAATTTCTTTCCCAATTAGAATGAGCACATTTCTGGGGAAAATGGGATTTAAAAATGAGAGGTAGGCAAGAATCAGTAGAACAGTCATCTTTGTGTACCTTCTTGTGACCCCAGCAAGCAGGAAACTTTTGTACCTGCTCCAGGATGAAGAAATGAAGTTATTTGCAATAATTTTAGGACAGGCAGAGAAATGTAAGCTTGCTTACTACTACCAGGCAAATTATTGATGAGGTCTGGAAGTGCTTGACTTAATCACACCATTTTCTAGCTTTTTGGAACCAAGAACAGAAATGTGTTTGACTTTATCCAATCCTCTCAAACAGCCTCTCCACCCACTTCCTTCCCTCCCTTACCCCAATTACTACAACCTCAGGAAGAGGGAGGCTTAGGACTTTGTAAATACTCCTGAGACCATCCTAAAGTCAATATTGTGGAATAGCCTAGAGCATATAAGATGTATGACCCTAGTTCTGCCTTCATACCTCAGTTTAGGAAGGATGTTGACTTGCTGGAACGTGTCCAGAGAAGGGCAACGACGGTGGTGAGGGGTTTGGAACACAAGCCTACAAGGGAGGCTGAGGGAAAGGGTTGGGTTGCTTAGCCTGGAGAAGGGGAGACTCAGAGGTGACCTTATTGCTCTCTAGAACTACCTGAAGGGAGGTTGTAGACCAGGCAGAGGTTGGTCTCTTCTCCAGGCAGCCAGTACCAGAACAAGAGGACAGTCTCAAGCTGCAGGGGAGGTTTAGGCTGGATGTTAGGAAGAAGTTCTACACAGAGAGAGTGATTGCCCATTGGAATGGCCTGCCCATGGAGGTGGTGGAGTCACCATCATTGGAGGTGTTCAGGAGGAGACTGGATGGGGTGCTTGGTGCCATGGTTTACTTGTTTAGGTGGGTTGGATTGGTGATGATAGGTTGGACACAATGATCTTGAAGGTCTCTCCCAACTGGTGTATTGTATTTTATTGTATTGTATTACCACAGTGAAAGTGGTCACTTTGTATTTCACATAACCTGGGAGAAGAGGCAAGAGAAGAAAGGTCAAGTCACTCTCTGGTTGTGTATTCCCTCTCAAAGAATCAGAGAGCATAACAGGCTAATGAAAATGGACAAAGAGAAAGGAGGGCTGCTCTGTAATACAAAAATGGTGACATGTGAAGCATTGTCAGTTTCTGAATGCTGGAATCTTCTGCACAGAGTTGGGACATTTGTGTCCATAGAAGGGCAATGAGGCGGATGAGAGGCCTCCAGCACCGCCCTACGAGGAGAGACTGAGGGAACTGGGATTGTTTAGCCCAGAGAAGAGGAGGCTCAGGGGAGACCTTATTGCTGTCTGCAACTACCTGAAGGGTGGTTGTGGCCAGGAGGGGGTTGGACACCCAGCACCAGAACAAGAGGACACAGTCTCAAGCTGCACCAGGGGAGGTTTATTCTCAATTTGAGGAGAAAGTTCTTCACTGAGAGAGTTGTTCGCCATTGGAATGTGCTGCCCAGGGAGGTGGTGGAGTCACCATCCCTGGAGGTGTTCAAGAGGGGATTGGACGTGGTACTTGGTGGCATGGTCTAGTCATGAGGTCTGTGGTGACAGGTTGGACTTGGTGATGTTTGAGGTCTCTTCCAGCCTTGGTGATTCTGTGATTCTGAGATAGATGAAGAAAGACAAGAAAGAGCAGCTTGTAAAGAAGTTACTCTCATAATCTCTGCAGACATAGATGTTAGCTAATCCAATTCAGAAATTGATTTAAACACCATCTCCCCCCTAGAATTGTGTAGTTTCTTTTAAAGAGAAGTATCATTAGGTGTCCTTAGCTGTTATTGGATAACTAACATGTGGTAGCCCCAAATGAAAACATTGCTGTCCTGTTCCTCTGTGGTTTGGAAGGAATGGAAAGGTTCTCCTATTTCATTCTTATTTTCAGAAGGCTGTCTAAATGTGAGGAGCAGGGAACCAGGAATGCTGTCCTTGATTTTGCACTTTGGAAACTTGCTGCATTCAGTGCCTCAGCTTTTGCCCTTAAAAGGGGCTTCAATGCTTCTGTTTTTCATATTGCAGATGGTCACAGGATCACATGATGTCAGGGGTTGGAAGGGACCCAAGAGATCATCAAGTACAACCCCTCTGCCAGAGCAGGACCATACAATCTAGCTCAGGTCACAGAGAAATGCATCTAGACAGGCCTTGAAAGTCTCCAGAGAAGGAGACTCCACAACCTCTCTGGGGAGCCTGTTCCAGTGCTCTGTGACACTCACTGTAAAGAAGTTCCCCCTTGTGTTGAGGAGGAACCTCTTGTGCTGCAGCTTACATCCATTGCTCATTGTCCTATCACAGGGAGTAAGTGGCCAGGAGCCTGTCCCTCCCTCTGTGACACCCAGCCCTCAGATATTTATAAGATTTATTAAGTCCAGATTAAAATGCCCCAGGTACCTCAGCTCTTGTCATCAGGCAGTGCTCCAGTCCCCTAATCATCCTCAGCCCTCTGCTGGACCTCACCAGCAGATCCCTGTCCTCCTTGAACTGGGGAGCCCAAAACTGAAGCAGTACTCAAGATGAGGTTCTCACCAGGGCAGAGTTGGAGGGGGAGGAGGGGGAGGTGATAGCTTATTAATATTTATTAGCACTTTCTGATTCTCAGTAGAATGCTGTATCCAGGCTCAAAATATTACATCTCAACAATTATTCTTTCATGCCCAAACTCTACAGAAATGCTCTGAAGCCAAATCACAGCCATTGTTGGCCCAGCTTTCGTTAGTACTGCATGTCACTCTGGGGGGGGTGGTGGTGGAACTTGCACATTCTTGTTCTTCCTCCTACAGAAACTCCTGATAAACATTTCAAATGGCAGTGGTGTAATTATCTTTGATTAGTGACTGTGCTAACTTTAAAATATATTAAAAAAAAAAGAAAGAGTAAAGTAGCTGTTGATTACCAGCACTAATGTAGAGCTGTAATTCTGCTCATGAATATACAATTAATCTTATGAATCACTTGTTGTCTTTATCTACAATCAAAAGACACCACAGTGCAGCTTCATTCTGCTTTAGGGATGGAAAGGAAGCATCACAATGACCGCAGTGCAAGATAGTTCCAGATTCCAGGCTTCTTCACCACTCTCATGGGGAGAGCTTCCTCCTCACGTCCAGCCTGAATCTCCCCCCTCCAGCTTCATCCATCCCCCTAGTCCTATCACTACCTGATAGCCTGAAAAGTCCCTCCCCAGCCTTCTGTAGGCCCCTTCAGATACTGGAAGGCCACAATGAGGTCACCTCAGAGCCTTCTCTTCTCCAGCCTGAACAGCCCCAACTCCTTCAGTCTGTCCTCGTAGGAGAGGTGCTCCGGTTGTCCAGGGAGGTGGTTGAGGCCCCGTCCCTGGAGGTGTTTAAGCCCAGACTGGATGAGGCTCTGGCCAGGCTGATCTAGTGCAGGATGTCCCTGCCCATGGCAGGGGGGTTGGAACTGGATGATCCTTGTGGTCCCTTCCAACCCTGGCTGATCCTATGATATTATGATATTAAATCCTTAAACATCTTTTGAGGTTTGCTGTTTGAAATCAGTTCTCTAGGCTTGGGTTTTGTTTGGTTTTTTTGCTCCCCACAGTCAGAAGGTCTCAGAATAAACTGTTGCAGAGAAGGGAGAAACCAGAATACTATTGAGAGAAAGAAGAGAATGCAAGTGAATGTGAAAACAGGGGCTAGAAGCAGCAGGGCTGGGAAATTATGTGTGATGGGAGAGCCAGGTAGAGCATTCCTGCCTAACACATGAATGCTTAGCAGGAAAAACCCCCCAAAATTTCTGGAGATGGAGGGAGAAAGTAACCTGCCGGGGGAAAAGCAGTGAAAATGAAGTGCTTGGATTGGGATTTATATCATGTAACCCTGGTATATCTATTCTTATCAGCATCTGAACTAATTGTCTACATTTCTTTTTGAGTCAGAGGAAAGAAAAACCCACTAATGGAGCATGATTATGAATATGAATATGTAAATACAAGCAGCTGAATCGTGCTCCAGAAATGCTCATTCCTCTCCACTGACTCATGTGAGTTTACTTGACTACCAAAAATGCAGATGGCTACAAGTGGGAACTTCGAAGATAAAATTAATCTCATTATTAAGGTCCTCCCAAGCTCCAGACCTGTTACAGTGGGCTTCAGAGAAAACCTTGAGTGACAACAGGTTCCAGAGAGCTTTTGCTCTCCTGCCATGTTTCAGTCTCATACTACAGCCTACCTCAGCACTTTGCAGGCTGAAACTGGGCTTGCAATCGTGTGTGCTGCTCTAGATCACAGTATCACCAAGGTTGGAAGAGACCTCAAAGATCATCAAGTCCAACATATCACCCAAGACCTCATGACTAGACCATGGCACCGAGTGCCACTTCCAATCCCCTCTTGAATACCTCCAGGGATGGTGACTCCACCACCTCCCTGGGCAGCACATTCCAATGGCCAAGACTCTCTCCATGAAGAACTTTCTCCTCACCTCGAGCCTAAACTTCCCCTGGCACAGCTTGAGACTGTGTCCTCTTGTTCTGGTGCTAGTTGCCTGGGAGAAGAGACCAACCCTCTCCTGGCTACAATCACCCTTCAGGTAGTTGTAGAGAGCAATGAGGTCTCCCCTGAGCCTCCTCTTCTCCAGGCTAAACAACCCCAGCTCCCTCAGCCTCTCCTCGTGGGGCTTGTGCTCGAGGCCTCTCCCCAGCCTTGTTGTCCTTCTCTG
>CM037647.1:3679560-3736400 GCA_015227895.2 Colaptes auratus | reverse complement strand
TGGAGCTGTGGTTTTCAGTGGACTCTCTGCCTGGCAAGGAGAAATAAAATTTATTTTTTATACTCCTCTTCAAAAAGGGCTAGGCCAAGAAAATCATGAGGCAAACTGGGAAACACAGGGCTCAAGGTTGCATATGTTGGCTGCATATGTTTAGTCTGTCAAGGTAAGCCAGAAGCACTTGGTTGTGATATTTCTTTCCCAAGTTTTTCAGCTATTTGACAACTGAATGCTGTAGCCTCTTATTTTAAATGAGTATGAAGATGAGTTTCAGGCCTTATTCCCAATCTGACTTCACAGCTCAGGTCTGTCAGGTGAAAAGAGTGAAGAAAACTCCAGGAATGTTTTATTTCCAGGACAGAATAAAGCCCACAATAAAACCCAAGCCAGTAGGTCTGTATGATGCTTGAGCCTTGTCCAGCACACTAGGTCATCTTTGAACTGAGCAAAATTGCTGTTTTTCCCTGGTGACACCTAGGCCACAGCTGTTGGAGATCAGTGAACTGTTAAATCTCATCCAGCCATTCCCCTGTTTACAGATTTTGGGAGATGGAGGGAGCAAAGGGAAGCTGGGACATTGTGACATTCTCAGTTTGTTAAGCCACATTCATCACTGCATCTGTCCCCCTTTTACATTTCTTTGTTCTTTCCAATTTGAGCCACTGACTGAAGGCAGCAAACTGCTGGTTTTACAGCAATGACAAGACAGCTGAGTTCAGCCAGTTGTTCATTTAAAATCATCTGTGCCATCCCCCCAACTGGATTTACATTGGTCCGAATGCAGTCTGAATGAGACTCTTGACCTTTCTGAGATTATCACAGTTTGGCATGGACAAGTTTGCTCAAGTTCATTGCATTACTGCTTCTGGGAATGTACTTTTAAACTACTCCTAATCTGATTTAACATTCATGTGACAATATATTTATTGTCTTTGCCTGCAAA
Source organism: Colaptes auratus (assembly GCA_015227895.2). Lineage (NCBI taxonomy): Eukaryota > Metazoa > Chordata > Aves > Piciformes > Picidae > Colaptes > Colaptes auratus. The sequence continues at coordinate 3,735,460 of CM037647.1, read as the reverse complement.
ATAACATGCAGCTAATTTGATTTCTAAATATCTTGTAAACCCAAGCAGAATTCTTCTTCCTTTTCCTCACTTGTTGATATTTTCTATGTGATAGCAATGTGCCTGTAATGATGGGATTATGACAGTAGCTCAGTTGGGTTTAATGTAATGCTTTACAGTCAGTGGCTTTGGAATCAGGAACACAGTGGAAACAAGATTAAAGCCAACTGGACTTCTTTTCTCTTTGTTACCCCCCCCCACCCCTGTTGCCATAATAAAGACTGATATGTACATTGCAGGCACTGACATAGAGCACTGCAAAGCCTGACCCTCAAGATAGGAAGGACATGGACCTGATGGCGCAGAGCCAGAGGAGGGCCACAAAAATATCGGGTCTGGTGCACCTCTGCTAAGAGGACAGGCTGAGTGAGCTGGGTTGTTTCAGCCTGGAGAAGAGGAGGCTCAGGGTGACCTAATATCAGCCTTCCAGTTCCTGAAGGGGGCCTACAGAAGGATGGAGAGAAACTATTTACAAGGGGCTATGGTGACAGGACGAGGGGCAATGGCTTCAAACTAGAGAAGAGCAGATTGAGATTGGACATCAGGAAGAAGTTCTGCACTAGGGAGTGGTAGAACACTGAAACAGGTTTCCAAGCAGGTGGTTGAAGCCCCTTCCCTGGAGATATTCAAGGTAAGCTAGACGAGGCTCTGGGCAACCTGATCTAGTTGGGGATGTCCCTGCTGACTGTGGGGAGAGCTGACTGCAGGGAGATTGGACTAGATGACCTTTGAGGTCCCTTCAGCCTGGACCATTCTATGATCTTGCTTCTGTAGGCACAGAGGACTTTTGGACTAAAGGAGATGTTGCACATTAACTCCCTCTGCAAAGCAAAGTGTGCAATCCCCGGGGGCTCTGCAGAAGGACCTGCTTTTGTTTTGCATGCCACAAGCAGCACAGAATTCACGTGTCCTCCAGTCCACGGGATGTCAAGTTTTCTTACATAACAATTAGTGCAAGCAAAAGGGGGGGGGGGGAATCTAACAGCAAAGGTTGCAGATTCATAAAGTGGTGTTTTAAAGTGTATCAGCTAATGACACGTTTGGTGGTTAGACCAAGAGTATAGATAGGAATGCAATTTGATTTGTAACGTTGAACAAAGCCTGGTTATTCATGAATCAGCAAGGCAAAACTCATCACATAATTGCACTTGCAAAATGAATGTGCTATTATTTGGCATGCATTGGAGCAACCCTTCCTGAATGAGCAAGTAGAATATTTATACATTCAAGTCCCTGTGTCTAATTGTGTTTGTGCGTGGAGTTACACATTGCTCATTCTGTTCATTGAGGCTCTGCATACATTGGAGAAAGGGGGAAAAAAAAAATCTCACTTCATAAATTCCTGTCCCTAATTTTAGTGCCTCTCACAGATGTATGGATATGGCTATGCTGGAGCATGTCCAGAGAAGGGCCACGAGGATGATCGGAGGGCTGGAGCTCCTCTCCTATGAGGACAGACTGAGGGAGTTGGGGCTGTTCAGTCTGGAAAAGAGAAGGCTCAGAGATGACCTAATTGTGGCCTTCCAGTATCTGAAGGGGCCTAAAAGAAGCTGGGAGGGACTTCTCAGGCTAGCAGGCAGTGATAGGACTAGGGGGAGTGGAATGAAGCTGGAGGTGGGGAGATTCAGGCTGACGTGAGGAGGAAGTCTTCCCCGTGAGAGTGGAGAAGCCTGGAATGGGTTGTCCAGGAGGTGGTTGAGGGCCCATCCCTGGAGGTGTTTAAGACCAGGCTGGATGAGGCTCTGGCCAGCCTGATCTAGTGTGGGCTGTCCCTGTCCATGGCAGGGTGGGTTGGAACTAGATGATCCTTGTGTCCCTTCCAACCCTGACTGATACTATGATTCTATGATTCTATGTATCTGAGACCTATAGATAAAATGACTCCTAGATCAAGGTGGCCCAGTCACACCTTCCAGTTATGCACTGGTTTAATGGTGCTTAGTAAATGAATAACCAAGAGAAAAGTTGGTTTTCAGGCCTGACCTTGCCAAGGAAATGACAAAGAGTGTTCATGTCAACAATGAGAAGTAAAGACTGAGCCTTAAATTTTGGTGAATTTCCGTAGTAACCAGGATTTTTCCCTGACTCATGGCACTCACCAAGCTCTGAGCTTCATATGGCCCTGAGTCTCACCACACAAACATATAGGCTCAGGTGCTCATGGGGGATTTGGAAAACAATAATATTCCATTTTGCCCTGTGAAATACAGGTCTTTTTTGGCTTACCCACAATGGAGCTGTAGGTAATACGTAACTAATCTTCATGCTAAAACCACAGAATCGTAGATCTGTCAGGGTTGGAAGGGACCTCCAGGATCATCTGGTTCCCACCCCTCTGCCATGGGCAGGGACACCTCACACTACAGCAGGTTGCTCACAGCCACATCCACCCTGGCCTTAAAAACCTCCAGGGATGAGGCTTCTACCACCTCCCTGGGCAACCTGTGCCAGTGTCTCACCACCCTCATGGGGAAGAACTTCTTCCTGACATGCAGTCTGCATCTACCCACTTCTAGCTTTGATCCATTTCCCCCTAGTCCTGTCACTACCTGACATCCTAAAAAGTCCCTCCCCAGCTTTCTTGTAGACCCCTTCAGATACTGGAAGGCCACAATAAGGTCTCCTTGGTGCCTTCTCTTCTCCACACTGAACAACCTCAACTCAATCTGTCTCCATGAGCGACTAGGGTTGGATCTTGATTTCCAAACACAGATCACTATACAGTTGCAGTTCAGGGACTGTTCAGAATGATATTTTAGAGTACAAAACATGGAATAAAAAAATAAAATACACCCTGGTAAGGTAGAGTAAGGCAAAGCACCCTTTAAAATGACATTAGTCAGGATAAATTTCAACTGTGGAAAATATACTTTAATTATAGTACTTAAAGAAAAGATATCAAATCTATAAATTAAAGGTTAAGGAAGAGATAAATTACTTGAAATCTGAAACACTCAAAACCACCAGCAGCAAGAACAAGCTGTGGAATCCTTAAGTAACTACTAAAATTTGGAAAACACAGACTCTGGAGAGGCCAAAAAAGAACAAATGAGGAGTTTTTCATGTGCCAAGCTGTAGCAGCTGAAGCTCCCATTGTCACTTGCTTTCTTAAGGTATAGATGGCAATAAAATGTATACATAAGTGCCCATGGAATATCTATGGTTGAGAGCTCTCTGAAAGTCATGGATCTACATGAACAAAAATCTGAACTTAGAGATAGAGAAGGAGAATTTCAAGGTGGGGATGAAGGAGTTAATTATTTGGGTCATCTATTGACTTCCTGTGTTGTGACTGCAAATGTACAAGTCAGGCTTGGAAATCGCTCGTACATGCTCCTGGAAAGACCTACCTTTGTCATTTGTTTCTGAAGATGAGAATCTGAGAATCATAGAATCTGAGAATCATAGATTCAATCAGGTTGGAAAAGGCCTCTAAGATCATCCAACCTATCACCCAACACCTCAATGACTACTAAACCATGGCTTCAAGTGCCACGTCCAATCCCTTTTGGTACACCTCCAGGGGCAATGACTCCACCACCTCCCTGGGCAGCACATTCCAATGGCCAGCAACTCTTTCTGGGAAGAACTTTCTCCTCACCTTGAGCCTAAACTTCCCCTGGCACAGCTTGAGGCTGTGTCCTCTTGTTCTGGTGCTGCTTGCCTGGGAGAAGAGACCAACCCCCACCTGGCTACAACCTCCCTTCAGGAAGTTGTAGAGAGCAAGAAGGTCTCCCCTGAGCCTCCTCCTCTCCAGGCTAAACAACCCCAGCTCCCTCAGCCTCTCCTCACAGGGCTGTGCTCCAGACCTCTCCCCAGCCTCGTTGCCCTTTCTCTGGACATGTTCAAGAGTCTCAATGTCCTCCTTAAATTGAGGGGCCCAGAACTGGACACAGGACTCAAGGTGTGTCCTAACCAGTGCTGAGTACAGGGCACAATGACTTCCCTGCTCCTGCTGGCTACACTATTCCTGATACAGGCCAGGATGCCATTGGCCTTCTTGGCCACCCGGGCACACTGCTGGCTCATGTTCAGCCTACCATGTACCACTACCCCCATGTCCCTCTCTGCCTGGCTGCTCTCCAGCCACTCTGTCCCCAGCCTGTAGCTCTGCATGGGGTTGCTGTGGCCAAAGTGCAGCACCCAGCACTTGGATTTGTTGAATGCCATCATGTTGGACTCTGCCCATCTGTCCATCCTGTCAGGGTTCCTCTGGAGAGCTCTTCTACCCTCTAACAGATCAACACCTGCTCCCATCTTAATATCATTTGCAATTTTAGTGATGATGGACTCAATGCCCTCATCCAGATCATCAAAAAAGATATTGAACTGAATGGGGCCCAGGACTGATCCCTGGGGGACACCGCTAGTGACTGGCCTGCAGCATGCCAGTGAGGCTGTTTGGAACACAATCTGAAAATTCCTTGCTGTCTTTCCAGAAGCAAGTTGCAAAGATTAGTCAAAAAGATAATCAGCAGAGCTAGTTAGAGGAAGACTTTCTGTGACCAGGGTGGTACCAGCCAGCATTATGAAATCACTGAAAAGCCACCAGCAAGTAACCTCTTTGATCCTTTTCCATCAAGGATTACTACAGCTACCTATGTTCACCTTCCTAAAGCATTTGTTGTCGTCATATTGGGGTACATGTTATAGGATTTATCAACACTTGTTAGTGTATATTATTACACTATTATTACACTTGTTAGTGTATATTAAATGCACCTCAGCAATGCATCTGGCTGGACCAGAATCCAAGTCGCATTACAGAATCATTTTAAGCAAGTCTAGAAATCCAGAGAAAGTCTTTGCTGGTGCATGGGGAACCTCATCAGCATTCAGCAACACATCGAGCCCAATTACTAGAGAAACCCCTGTTGACTCCTTTTGATGTGCACAGGCAAAGGAAAGTGCAGCACTGCAGAAACCACTGCCTGTCACTGGGGCCAGCAAATTTTCTTGTGAGTGTGGAATGCACAAAGCCTGACTGATTTCTTTTTCTTTTTTTTTAATGGCTAAATCCAAAATATTGAATCTCCAAAACCTACCCAGCGAGGAGTTAAGCCTGCAGAGGCCTACATGTCCACTAACTGGGATACCTCAGTAGTCATCCACCAAGCCAAGGCATAAGTCTTTTCTTTCCTGAGCAGCACTCCTGCGGGACTCAGAAATGAAATTTTCCTGTCCCCCATAACACCTGCAAAGACCAATCAAATGAATACTCTTAGAACAGAAATCCAGGTGAGATTTCACACTGAACACAGGGGAAAGGAAGAGGAAACGTGCTGTGGATTTCCCTTCTCTTTCTAACTTACAACCTGGTGTTTATAGCTGCCACGCAGAGGATGAGAAACTGAGCTTCAAATCCTCCTATTGTTTGTTTAAAGCAGGAGTCCGCTTCTAGGAGCATGCGCTTGCCTGCTCTGAGATAAAGTACTTACAATTTCTGCTATCAAAGCCTTCCTGCAGCCCTTTCCTTCTTAGAAGGTGAAACTTAAGCCCATCTCCTTAGGAATCCCTGCCAAGAGTTAAGATAATTGAGAGTGCCAGCTTGTCTGGATTAAAACATTTCGAGCGCTTGTATCGGGGAGATTACGGTGTGGACAATGGGAGGGCACTTAGGGTGAGGTGTGGCGGAGATGTGCCTGCCTCTCTCATGCAGACATTGTCACTGAGATTGCTTTAGTCCCCATGGGGAAAAATTCAATAGGAGGCTCAAAGACTTGAACTTATGCAACAGTTTGTAGCAGGAAATATAGAAATAAGTTTCCATATAAATTACAGGCTGGAGGGGAGCAAACAGAGCACAAAATAAACCCTTCTAGGACACAGTCTCAAACACACTTATTCATGCATCCAGTTTGTGTGGGAGATTGTCTTCAGCATGTGAGCTCCTCTAAAAAGATGCAGCTGTTGCAGTTGCCTAGGACCTGATTCTCTTTTGTTTAAGATGGTGTCTTGGTCCAGAGAGGGAGAGAGACTCAGTTCTTTTGAATATTCTGTGTTATGAAACTAGAGGCACAAATGAGGCCAAAATATCAACAGCGAGGCTATTTATTAACAGAATAAAGTGGATGGATCAGAAGGGGAGAGAGAGAAAATAGAGAGGGAGAGAGAAAAGAGGGAGAGAGAAGAGGAAAGGAATTATATTACCCCACCCCTCAGCCTGCAAGACAGTTTGGGTCTGTGGAGGAGGGGTGCTGCAGCATTGGTGTGGAGGAGATGTTGGGTCTGTGGAGGAAGACTGCTGCAGCATTGGTGTGGAGGAGATGTTGGGTCTGTGGAGGAAGACTGCTGCAGCATTGGTGTAGAGAGGTCATCCTTGTTGGCTGTGCTGTCCTCTGAGCAGCCTCTTCAGCTCCATGAGTTGTAGCAGGTGGAACTCAGGACACGGAGAGAGGGTTCCTCTTGGTCTGCTTCTTCTAGAGGCTACATGGTGATGTCTCTGTCATTTTTCTCTCCTGGTATTCTCTCAGTTTTCCTTCAGAGCAGCATTGCCCAGCCTTTTCCTTCTCTTGTGTTTTCCTGCTCCTGAGCCAGCAGTTGCTCAGATCTTTTATATGGTTTTATAGGTATGTATATTCCAGAGACTATTGATAGCAGTGGCCTCTGCCCATTATTTCCAGGGCAGCTGCAGTCTGGTGAGCAGCCTTTATCTATGCACCTTCCAGAGAGTCGTTATCCAGTGGCATCTGCCCAATACACATCAGCTATTGTCTGGGCCAACAGCAAAGGTGATTTTATCTCTGTTATGTCACATTAAGAGAGACAAGATTTATCCTCTCACAGATGGAGAATGCAGTCAGCTCCTTCATGGGCCCCTTCTGGAAGATGTCCAGAGAAGGGCAACAAATCTGGTGAGGGATCTCAAGCACAAGCCCTATGAGAAGAGGCTGAGGGATCTGGGTTGCTTAGCCTGGAGAAGAGGAGGCTCAGAGGAGACCTAATTGCTGTCTACAACTCCCTGAAGGGAGGTTGTGGACAGCTGGGGGTTGGTCTCTTCTCCCAGGCAAGCAGCACCAGAACAAGAGGACACAGGTTCAAGCTGCACCAGGGGGAGGTTTAGGCTGGATGTTAGGAAGAAGTTCTTCATAGAAAGAGAGATTGGCCATTGGAATGTGCTGCCAAGGGAGGTGGTGGAGTCACCATCACTGGAGGTGTTTAGGAAGAGACTGGATGGAGTGCTTGGTGCCATGGTTTAGTTGATTAGATAGTGTTCGATGGTAGGTTGGACTTGATGATCTCGAAGATCTTTTCCAACCTGGTTAATTCAATTCAATTCTATTCTATTCTATTCTATTCTATTCTATTCTATTCTATTCTATCCTATCCTATCCTATCCTATCCTATCCTATCCTATCCTATCCTATCCTATCCTAATCTATCCTATCCTATCCTATTCTATTCTATGCTATTCTACTTAGCTCTGGGTTTGGAACATCTCAGAGAACAGCATCACCAACTTTCTCAGCTGGAAAGAAAAATAAACCTTTAAAGGGAATCTGTAAGTAAGCATAAGATAGTAGTGCAAAGTGGGTAAAAGACTGTTTAGTGGATCAAATAAAACAAATGTATTCCTTACATAAAAATCAACTGTACTTGTGCTACAGCTGTGGTATTATGGTACTTGTGGTATCACGTTTCACGATATACAAGATGAGTAAATATTTGGCTTCTTTGTTAGGAATGAGAACCAAATCTTGGGAGACCTTATTACTGTCTAGAACTACCTGAAGGGAGGTTGTAGCCAGGAGGAGCTTGGTCTTTTCTCCCAGGCAACCAGCACCAGAAAAAGAAGACAGAGCCTCAAACTGCACCAGGGGAAATTTAGGCTCAAGGTGAAGAAAAAGTTCTTCACAGAGAGAGTTGTTAGCCTTTGGAATGTGCTTCCCAGGGAGGCAGTGGAGTCACCATCCCTGGAGGTGTTCAAAAAGGGATTGGACGTGGCACTTGATACCATGGTTTAGTAGTCATGAGGTGTTGGGTGACAGGTTGGACTTGATGATCTTTGAGGTCTTTTCCAACCTGATTGATTCTATGATTCAAATCTTACCTGCTTATCATATTTTGGGCATCGTCTCTGATAAACTTGAGAGAACCATGTTGTTCATGGCCAGAGATTGTTTGCTCTGGGAATCAGCAGGTAGCACTAATGCAGGGGTCACTCTAATTTCATCAGATATGTGTGAGATGACCCAGGAGATAGGATGAGACATTGTGGTTTACCATCCCAAATGAGGAACTCATAACTCTACTGCTATTTTATGAACAGGTCTAAACAATGTTGTAGCTCTTCTCCCCAGTACCCAAGCAAAGATTTTGAGGAGAGCATATAGAAGAGCTCACAGGTGTTCAAATGTAATCTTTTTTTTCTCTCTCTTTTTGTTGGTTTTGTTTCTTCTGAGTGAAAATTCTGTCATAGCCAATGAAAACTCTGCCAAAGAATGCTACTCTAGTTTTTATCACTAAATGGAAAAGCTCTTCTGGAGTATGTCCAGCAGGTAGAGGGAGGTTCTCTTCCCCCTCTACTCTGTCCTGGTGAAGCCACACCTGGAATATGGCATCCAGTTCTGGGCTCTCCAGATCAAGAGGGGCAAGGATCTGCTGGAGAGAGTCCAACAGAGAGGACCAGGATGATTAAGGGACTGGAGCACTGCCCTATGAGGAGAGGCTGAGAGCCCTGGGGCTTTCCAGTCTGAAGAAAAGAAGACTGAGATGACTATTTATAAATATCTGAGGGCTGGGTGTCAAGAGGGAGGGGACAGGCTCTGCTCAGTTGCACTCTGTGACAGGACAAGGGGCAATGGATATAAACTACAGCACAGGAGGTTCCACCTCAACATGAGGAGGAACTTCTTCACTGTGAGGGTCACAGAGCACTGGAACAGGCTGCCCAGAGGGGTTGTGGAGTCTCCTTGTCTGGAGACCTTCAAGACCCATCTGGATGCATTCCTGTGTGACCTGTGCTAGATTCTGTGGTCTTGCTCTGGCAGGTGGGTTGGACTTGATGATCTCCTGAGGTCCCTTCCAACCCCTAACATCCTGTGATCCTGTGATCCTATGATACTATTATACCTGGTCACCAGCTGTAATTATTACACTCTAGAAATATGCTGAAGTCTAGCAGAGAAGGGAACCTCACATCTTCTCTTGCCTGTAAGCTGTAATGCTGGCCAGACTCTCTGACTTGTGTAGCCCAGGTTAGGCAGGCTGCCTAGGTCAGACAGCAATTGCAGTGGAGGGGTTTGTGATAAACATGTCCTACTGGAAGTGTCTTGACATACTAAAATCTAGTGGTGGTTTATCTTCTGGTTACTAGCATCCCTCTGTGAATTCAAGCCAGAATCCTACCAACAGGAGGCTTTGTCTCCTACAATCCATCACCTCACTGTCTCAAAGGAAATTTCTGAGTGAAGAAAAAGTCAGGGGGAAAATAAGATAGCAGATGTCATTGCTCTGTCTGATCATGTCAAGAAAATAAGACTCTCAGAACAGCAGTTTCTTTTGCTGCAATATTGAAATTTGCACTGTTAGCAACTAATAACAGCTGAATATGGCAGTTCAGTCAGTGCAACTCTGTGTGACCCATACCTAGCATTTTGCCAGGCTGCCTTTTGCAAGCAGAGAGAGCTAAAGGTTAATACTATACATGGGCAACGAGAGGCCAAAAAAAAAAGAAGATAGAAACAGGAAAAAAATCCTCTTGGGCTCCCTTTATGACAGTTCATTTTGAGATTTCAAAAGGGCCTGAAAGAGGAGCTCCTTTGGAGAAGCAAATGTATCAATTTGCACAGATGCTGATTCTGCTGTACAACAGCTTCCTTGGTACAAAAGGGCTGAGATCTCCTTGGACTACTGCTTTGAAGTGAATTCTTTCAATGACTATGATCTCAGAAAGAGAATGAGCATTATTTTGGTCCCCAGCATGGTGTGATGATAGTAGTAGTAGTAGTAGTAGCAGTAGTGGCAGTAGTAGTAGTAGTAGTGGTAGTAGTAGTATTGCAGGCTGGATGTGGCTGTGAGCAACCTGATCTAGTGTGAAGGGTCCCTGCCCATTGCAAGGAGGTTGGAACTAGATGATCCCAGAAAAGAGAATGAGCATTATTTTGCTTCCCAGCATGGTGAGATGATATTATTATTACTATTATTATTACTATTATTATTATTATTACTATAGCAGTCTGGATGTGGCTGTGAACAACCTGATGTAGTGTGAGAGGTCCCCACTCACTGCAAGGGGATTGGAAGTAGATGATCCCAGAAAAGAGAATGAGCATTATTTGCTTCCCAGCATGCTGAGATGATATGATGATGATGATGATGATGATGATGATGATGATGATGATGATGATGATTATTCTTGTTGTTGTTGTTGTTGTAGTACCAGGCTGGATGTGACTCTGAGCAACCTGATCTAGTCCCTGCCCATTGCAAGGGGGTTGGAACTAGGTGATCCTTGAAGTCCATTCCAACCTTAACAATTCTATGTTTCTATGATTATTTATCTTAAAAAAGGGAAGGAGAATATCTCAATATCCTCTCTGAGGGTTTTTTTCTGCATCACAGTTCTTTTCCTCATGAGTGGGTTTTATGATATATTGGGAGAGTTAGCAATGCAGGGGAGAACGTGACAGGGGACTGGTGCTCTCAGACATCAGTTATACACTCTGCACATCATAGTATCAGTCAGGGTTGGAAGGGACCACAAGGATCATCTAGTTCCAACTCCCCTGCCATGGGCAGGGACACCTCACACTAGATCAGGCTGGCCAGAGCCTCAGCCAGCCTGGGCTTAAACACCTCCAGGGATGGGGCCCCAACCACCTCCCTGGACAACCCATTCCAGGGTTTTACCACTCTCATGGGGAAGAACTTCTTCCTCACATCCAATCTGAATCTCCCCACCTCCAGCTTCATTCCATTCCCCCTAGTCCTATCACTACCTGATAGCCTGAAAAGTCCCTCCCCAGCCTTCTTTTAGGCCCCCTTCAGATACTGGAAGGCCACAATGAGGTCACCTGGGAGCCTTCTCTTCTCCAAAACTGAACAGCCCCAACTCTTTCAGTCTGTCCTCACAGCAGAGGTGCTCCAGCCCTCTGATCATCCTCGTGGCCCTTCTCTGGACATGTTCCAGCATGTTCATATCTCTCTTGTAATAGGGGCTCCAGAACTGGAGGCAGTACTCCAGGTGGGGTCTCACCAGAGCTGAGTAGAGGGGGAGAATCACCTCCCTTGACCTGCTGGCCACACTTCTCCTGATGCAGCCCAGGATCTGATTGGCTTTCCGGGCTGCAAGTGCACCCTGAGAGCTCATGTTGAGCTTCTCGTCCACCAGCACCCCCCAAGTCTCTCTCCTCTGGGCTGCTCCCCAGCCAGTCCCTGCCCAGCCTGTACTTGTGCCTGGGATTGCCTCAACCCAAATGCAGGACCTTGCACTTGGTCTTGTTGAAGCTCATGAGGTTGGCTTGTGCCCACCTCTCCAGCCTGTCCAGGTCCCTCTGGATGGCATCCCTTCCCTCCAGCGTGTCTGCTGCACCACACAGCTTGGTGTCATCAGCAAACTTGCTGAGGGTGCACTCAATGCCACTGTCCATGTCACCCACAAAGATGTTGAACAAGACTGGTCCCAGGACTGATCCCTGAGGGACTCCGCTTGTCACTGGCCTCCACTGGGACATGGACCTGTTGACAACCACTCTTTGGGTGCGGCCATCAAGCCAGTTCTTTATCCATCTGGTGGTCCATGTATCCATCTAATGGTGCCCATTACAAACACCACATTATCCTCTAAAAACTGCCATGGTCTTCTCAAAGAGTTTACAGCACCAGAAGAGAGCAGTTCCCCCAGCTTGGGTCTACATTTCCCATCAAAGTTAAAAAAAATGGATGCATGGCTCACACTATGCAGGAACAGGAATGTACCCCAACTGAAACCATGAACAATGCTTGCATTTATGACTGCAAGGTGGAACAGATGGTGACAACTTAGTTGGATGTGAATAGTGCATTGAAATAACCTAAATTGTCACGCTATTCTTCTATAGAAAGTGTTCTATGCAGCACTGGAACAAATTGAAAGTAGCCTTCACGTTATTGAATCAGTTGGAATTGCCTCTCGTTGTGAATTATGCTGGGCTTACAGGGCTCTGCAGAGTATAAGCTGTTTCATTTTGGTAGCTGTGAATGCTCCAAAGCCAGGGAAAAAGGCTTGCAAGTTAACAAAAAATCCATAACCATTCTACTCTCTGACTTATTTCACTGTAGAAAAACTTCTGGGCAGATATCTAATGAGATTAACAGCATTAACAAAAATGTCATGTCTTCAGTTTTCAGCCCAAGGACAGGCTGCTCTTATCAATAGACTCCAGATCTGCAAGGCAAGGCAGTAGCCCAGATCAAAACAAGCTCCATCAAAAATGCTGTTTTCTACTTGTGTTAATGTAATGTGTTTACACTCAGGCTTTTGAAAGTGGGTGGCCAAATGTCTCTGTGTAGGCACAGTGTGCAGAATGAGGTGGGGCTGTGTGGTTTTGGTGGCACAGATTAGCTCTCAGAGTCTCCATGCACGACTCCAGAAGCAGGTAAGGCGCTGGCAGCTGCACACGAAGGCCCTGCTTCACAGCATGCCTCCATGGAAGGCACCAAGCCCCTCTATAAGGGAACACACCTGTGTATAAGGGACCACACCCTTGTATAAGGCACCCTATGCCTGTACAAGTGACCCCACCTCTGTATAAGGCACCATAACCCTAAGGAACCACACCCCTGTCTAAGGAATCACACCCCTGTATAACATATCATACCCCTGTCTAAGGCACACATCCTTGTATAAGACACCATACCCCTGTATAAGGGAACATAACCTCTCTATAAGGGAACATATCTCTCTGCAAAGGACCATGGCTCTGTATAAGGGACTGCACCCCTGTATAAGGAACTGCACCCTTGTGTAAGGGAACATACCTCTGTACAAGGGACCATGGCTCTGTATAAGGGACTGCACCCTTGTGTAAGGGAACATACCTCTGTACAAGGGACCATGGCTCTGTATAAGGGTCTGCACCCCTGTATAAGGGACCACACCCTTGTATAAGGGACCATGGCTCTGTATAAGGGACTGCACCCTTGTATAAGGGACCACACCCCTGCATAAAGGACTGCACCTCTGTGTGAGGGACCACACCTCTGTATAAGGGACCACACCCTTGTATAAGGGACCATAGCTCTGTATAAGGAACCATAATAGCCTTGTATGAGGGGCTAGGCTCTGCTGTATAGGGTGAGAAGGAAACTATACTTAGAGGGCCAGTGTGCTCAATACAAAATTCAGCTGCATTGAGCAGAGATGTCTGAGATAGTCTCTACAGACCTCAAGGAGAAGTTGTGTCTTAAATCCTGCTCAGCAAAGTACTTCTTACTTGGGGATGTAAGGAGTTGCTGGGGGGTACCTTGGTGCTGATGTGCTGCTGCAGCTGGGTTTGTGATAAGATTCCATCTGTATGCTGTTTTTCTGTGATGAATTTGGTGAATGGAAGGCAGTTTCATAGTTTCATAGTTTCATAGTTTCAGTTAGGGTTGGAAGGGACCACAAGGATCATCTAGTTCCAACCCCCCTGCCATGGGCAGGGACACTCTACCCTAGATCAGGCTAGACAGAGCCTCGTCCAGCCTGGTCTTAAACACCGCAAGGGACAGGGCCTCAACCACCTCCCTGGACAACCCATTCCAGGGCTTCACCACTCTCACGGTGAAGAACTTCCTCCTCACATCTAGCCTGAATCTCCCACCTCCAGCTCATCCATTCACCCTAGTCCTATCACTCCCTGATAGTCTGAAAAGTCCCTCCCCAGCCTTCTTGTAGGCCCCCTAATGTTTCTTTTCCCCCTAATGTTTCTTTTCCGTGCTGTTATGCCTCTCTCTGATCAGGGATATGGACTCTTAATTTTTCTGTTGTTCCAAAGTAGGTTTCTGTGCCTATGACATTCATTGTCATGGATGACCCTGTGTGCACCTAGGTGTTTAAGTGGCTCCCATCCTTCCTCAGACTTGAGAGAGTAGCCAGTGAGATCTCTTTACCCATGCACCCCAGCACTCACCTGATGTTTGGATATCCCTTTCCTATCTGGTCAGGAGCAGAGCTTTGAACCAAGTGGTCCAATACCCAAAGAGAATGTCCCTACCATGGCATTATGCATGCTTTGGAACAGGGTCCTTTTGAATATTTCCTTTAGAAATGACTCTACTGAGTATTTAGCCAAGTAGCTGCTGGAAGTTTACAGCAACATCCAAAGCTAGTCAAGTAACTTCTGGTTTTGTTTGCACATTGCCTGTGAACAGAGGAAAAAAAAATCTCGGATAGGTATTTGGTATATGGGCTGCCTGGGGAGGTGGTGGAGTCACCATCATTGGAGGTGTTCAGGAGGAGACTTGATGGGGTGCTTGGTGCCATGGTTTAGTTGGTTAGGTGGGTTGGATTGGTTGATAGGTTGGACACGATGATCTTGAAGGTCTCTTCCAACCTGTTCTATTCTGTTCTATTCTATTCTATTCTATTCTATTCTATTCTATTCCATTCTATTTCATCCCTCTTTAACCAGGAATTTCACATCTGTTCCTTATATGTGGAACTAATAATATATAAAATGAATAAAAGGAGTTGAGTTGGAGACAGAAAGTTGGGAGGGCGGTTCCCAGTCTTAATCCATTTATGCTTTAGAGCTTTTTTCTTGCCTGCATCTTCTGTGGGAATCACAGAATCACCAAGGTTGGAAGAGACCTCAAAGATCATCTAGTCCAACCTGTCACCACAGACCTCAGGACTAAACCATGGCACAATCCCCTCTTGAACACCTCCAGGGACGGTGACTCCACCACCTCCCTGGGCAGCACGTTCCAATGGCGAACGACTCTCTCAGCAAAGAACTTTCTCCTTGCCTCCAGCCTAAACTTCCCGAGTGGTAAGTACTTGCAAAACCACACTCAGGTTTCAAAATCCTGGTGGGAAAAGTTTCCCCTAAATTACTGCTCACAAAAAAAAAAAAAAAGAGTGAACAAATATAATGGCATATTCAGCTATTTTCTAGTCCTGCATAATTAATCCTGTGCTCTGAATGGCTGGCAAAGGTCTAATATCACTGTTCTTTAAATAATGGATGGCATGTGCTTAAAGAACTCCAAGGACAGATATAAATTTTGCATGCTGCATTCATCTAGCCTATTAAATTGCATTTAGCAGTGGTCAACATCTGGAGTTTATAGCACTTTGCATATTATTTTAAAGACTATAATGCAGCAGTGTTCTTCCTCTTGACACTTTTGACTCTGAGTTAAATGGAAGCAGGAGTAAGCCCCAGCCTTCTCTTAGAACTGTCTGCTTAGAAAAGGATGAGATTCAGAGTGGAACATCTCCCTTATGATGAGAGGCTTGGAGAAAAGGAGACTGAGGGGTGACCTTGTTCATGTTCATAAAGATGTGAGGGGCAGTGTCAGGGGGATGGAGTCAGGCTTTGCTCAGTGATGTCCATTGATTGGACAAGGGGTAAAGGGAGCAAGCTGGAGCAGAGGAACAGAAGAAAAAAGTTTTCACTATGAAGGTGACAGAGCCCTGGAGCAGGCTGCCCAGAGAGGTTGTGGAGCCTCCTTCTCTGGAGATGTTCAAAACCCGCCTGGATGCATTCCTGCCCTAGGCGATCCTGCTCTAGCAGGAGGGTTGGAGTGGATGATCTTTCAAGGTCCCTTCCAACCCCCAACGTTCTGTGATTCTGCGGTTTTTCGATTCAAAGTTGATTCTGCCCCTGTATTCAGCACTGGTTAGGCCACACCTTGAGTCCTGTGTCCAGTTCTGGCCCCTCAGTTTAGGAAAGATGTTGAGTTGCTGGAATGTGTCCAGAGAAGGGCAACAAAGCTGGAGAGGGGTCTCAAGCACAAGCCCTATGAAGAGAGGCTGAGGGAGCTGGGGTTGCTTAGCCTGGAGAAGAGGAGGCTCAGGGGAGACCTTATTGCTCTCTACAACTACCTGAAGTGAGATTGTAGACAGGAGGGGGTTGGTCTCTTCTCCCAGGCAACCAGCACCAGAACAAGAGGACACAGGTTCAAGCTGCACCAGGGGAGGTTTAGGCTGGATTTTAGGAAGAAGGTCTTCATAGAAAGAGAGATTGGCCATTGGAATGTGCTGCCCAGGGAGGTGGTGGAGTCACCATCACTGGAGGTGTTTAGGAAGAGACTGGATGTGGCACTTGGTGCCATGGTTTAGGTGATGAGATGCTGTTGGGTGATAGGTTGGACTCGATGATCTCAAAGGTCTTTTCCAACCCGGTTAATCCTATAAACTCTATAAATAATCTATGTGTGCCATGGAGACTACCTGCTAACAACTCTTGTCTGAACCTAACCAGAAATCAAAGAGAGCATCCCTTTACTTTGCATCCATATGTGTGTGTGGTTGTTTATGTAAATAAAATAATACTCAGGCTCTTTCTTTATCTCGGACCAGAAGATGACTCTGTTGCTCGGCTGATACGGTAAAAACGCCTTTTTAATATTCACATGCAGGAGTTTTGATAAGGCTATCTCTTGAGTAAACATCCCTCTTTGGCCATTGGATTTAATACACTTAGGGGAAGCAGCTCCTTGCTAGCCTGTAGCACATTCTAAATCTGCATAAAGAAAAGGAACCTTAACTTATCTTCATAATTGCAGTTAAGTCTTGACGGGAAAGAAACAAACCAACCACCCAGCAACGCAACTGTGAAGTATAACGCAAGGGCTTGTTACAAGGACTTTTTTCCTTTAGAAGGAAAGGAAACCCTACTGGCTATCATGATTTGTTGTAAAGGCCTTTTTGTCGTTTAAAGAGCTCTTCTGTAGATATTTCAGATGCAGATTCCCCCAAAAGCACACCAAGTTGTGTTGCAGAAGTGGGAGCCCTCGAAACCAGCCATGCTCTCAGGCACCTTTTTGTTTCGGTGCTGTTAGACACACAGCTCTGTGTGCAACAAGAGGGGAAGGATATTAACATGAATGAGAACAGAGAACAGAGATGCAATAAAAATGGAAATTAAATAAAAACAAGATTAGATCTATTTAATAAATGCAAAGCCTGGGTCCCTTCAATCCCGGGAGCCAAAGTGAGGGTAGAGAAAGGCAAGTCCTTCAATTATTCATGGATACACATCAGCAGCAAGCAATTATTGCCTTTGGTTATAAGGATTCAGTTGGCATTGAGCACTTAAACCAGATGTCTTTTTCAAACAGAATCTATATAACTTTGACAAGACATTAGCACCTATCCTCAATTATCTCCTTATTGGATCCAAGCTGTCATCCAGGAGAATGTTTGAATTATAGCTGCGATCAAAATACAATCTAGTGAGTTATAGTTGTGTTTCGGTGGAATTGTGGTCCCAACACACATAAACACAGCTCCTCTTTGCTATGGTTTCATTGCAATTTCATTGCAACAGGATGCAACAAGGCATCATTTGGGGAGCAAACTCCATTTGTCCCTCCCAGCTGTGGAGGTCTGATTCAATCTTCTTTGGATGTGGGCAGTTGCAAAGAGGCCTTCTTGGAGAACATACAAGCATCTTTAAATTCCCACAAAGAATATTCCATAAGTACATGAAAGGAGAGAAAAACAAAAGGAGAGAAAAGCAACCACCTTCCCATCACACCCCATCCCCCACCCCTCTGCTTATTGAGAGTGATAACAAAAGAAATTAGGTTTAGTTAGTCATTTAAATTCTCCAGTGTGTTTTTCTTCCCAGTGTATTTGCAGATTTGCATTTCTTCCTATCTCAGAGTAGCTTATCTGTCTCTCTAAGCTTTTGTTTTCAGCCTCTGTTTTCTTTATATCCAATTTTAGTGTGCTTTGACACTCCTTTTCAAATAAAAATGTAAAACATTGGATTAATGAATTAAACAAAGTGTTGAGCTTCCTATCTGCTCCTGTTTGTTGTGACTTTAAAACTTTTATTGGGAATGCAGAACTAAAGGGAGAGCTTAATGAAGTTTATTTTCTTCATCCACAGGCTGCGCTGTAAAGTCCAGCAGGGCAAGTCTGTCATGAGATATAGAATCATAGAATGGTCTAGGCCAGAAGGGACCTCCAAAGCTCATCAAGTCTGACTTCCCCACAGTCAGCAGGGACATTGCAAGCTAGATCAGGCTGCCCAGGGTCTCACTGAGCCTCACCTTGAATATCTCCAGGGATGGGGTCCCAACCACCTCCCTGGGCAACCTTTTCCACCACCCTCATAGCAAAGAACTTCCTGCTACCCAATCTAAATCTGCCCTTCTGTGGTTTGAAGCCATTGTCTCTGGTCCTGTCACTGCAGGATTTTGTAAACAGGTACTGGCAGGCTACTCTTAGGTCTCCCCAGAGCCTTCTCTTCTCCATGCTGAACACCCCCAGCTCCCTCAGCCTGTCCTCATAGCAGAGGTGCTCCACCCCCCTCATCATTTTCATGGCCCTCTTCTGGACCCTTTCCATCAGGTCCATGTTGTTCCTATATTGAGGGCTCCAGACCTGTACGGAGTACTGCGGGTGAGGTCTCATCAGAGAAGAGTGGTAGAATCACCTCTGTGGATCTGCTGGCAATCATAGAATCATAGAATCAATAAGGTTGGAACAAACCTCAAAGATCATCAAGTCCAACCTGTCACCCAAGACCTCATACATCTTTTGATGCAGGCCAGGATGTGATTTGCCTTCTGTGCTGCAAGTTTCATAGTTTCATAGTTTCATAGTTTCAGTTAGGGTTGGAAGGGACCACAAGGATCATCTAGTTCCAACCCCCCCTGCCATGGGCAGGGACACTCTACCTTAGATCAGGCTGGACAGAGCCTCGTCCAGCCTGGTCTTAAACACCTCAAGGGATGGGGCCTCAACCACCTCCCTGGACAACCCATTCCAGGCCTTCACCACCCTCACGGTGAAGAACTTCCTCCTCATGTCCAGCCTGAATCTCCCCACCTCCAGCTTCATTCCATTCCCCCTAGTCCTATCACTCCCTGATAGTCTGAAAAGTCCCTCCCCAGCCTTCTTGTAGGCCCCCTTCAGATACTGAAGTTCACACTGTCTGATTGTGTCCAGCTTCTCATCCAGGGCTGCTTTCTAACACCTCAACCCCCCAGCCTGTACTGATAGCAAGGATTGTTCTGGCCCAGGTGCAGAACCCTGCACTTTCTCTTGTTGAACTTCATGAGGTTCACCTGGGCCACCTCTCCAGCGAGTCCAGGTCCCTCTGGATGACATCCTGTCCCTCTGGTGTGTTGACACCACCACTCAGCTTGGTGTCATCTGCACACTTGCTGGTGGTGCACTTGATCCCACTATGTCATTGAGCAAGGGCTCCCAAAGGCAGGTCTCGTGTAAGGCTGCAGTGATGACAGTGTTCGCTTTCTTGTGCCTTAAATGCCCAGGCTCTGTACACAAGCATGCAAATGCCCACTTTCTAGACCAATGTGACCTGGGCCCACAGGTAGCACAACTAAGCAACCCTATTTGTGAGACTTGGAGGATGGAGCTTCAGCTCATACAGTCTGCGATGGTGACAGTGACAGTCATTGGACCTTCTAAGTAAGAAAGGCTCCTCTGTGGAAAGCATGAAGGAGCTTATGTTGTGTTGCATATGTTTTATTGCCTCTAGAGACAAATTTTACTCAGCTTTGCTGTTTTCAAGTCAGGCCTCTTCCAGAGGGAAAGAAAGGTACATTTTATTGTGTTCTAGCCTGGGGCATGAGGACCCAAAGATAGCTGCGACTATTTTCTCCGCCTCCAGTGCTACTGAAATAGTAAAGGCAGGCTGTTGAGCTTACAGGTTTAGTTGTTGCTTTGCAGGACAGAAGCATACACCCCACATGGACTAAATGACTGCTGATTTTCAGGCATGTATGGTTTACAATACAATACAACACAACACAATACAATACAATAAATCCAGGTTGGAAGAGACCTTCAAGATCATCGTGTCCAACGTATCAACCAATCCAACCCACCTAAACAACTAGATCATGGCACCCAGTACCCCATCAAGTCTCCTCCTGAACACCTCCAATGAAGGTGACTCCACCACCTCCCTGGGCAGCCCATTCCAATGGGCAATCACTCTCTCTGTATAGAACTTCCTCCTAACATCCAGTCTAAACCTCCCTGGTGCAGCCTGAGACTGTGTCCTCTTGTTCTGGTGTTGCCTGCCTAGGAAAAGAGACCAACCTCTGCCTGTCTACAATCTCCCTTCAGGTAGTTGTAGAGAGCAATAAGGTCACCCCTGAGTCTCCTCTTCTCCAGGCTAAGCAACCCCAGCTCCCTCAGCCTCTCCTCATAGGGCTTGTGTTCCAAACCCCTCACCAACTTTGTTGCCCTTCTCTGGACACGCTCCAGCAAGTCAACCTCCTTCCTAAACTAAGGGGCCCAGAACTGGACACAGTACTCGAGGTGCAGCCTAACCAGTGCAGTGTACAGAGGCAGAATGACCTCCCTGCTCCTGCTGGCCACACTGTTCCTGATACAGGCCAGGATGCCATTGGCCTTCTTGGCTGCCTGGGCACACTGCAGGCTCATGTTCAGCCTACCATCGATCAGTACCCCCAGGTCCCTCTCTGCCTGGCTGCTCTCCAGCCACTCTGACCCCAGCCTGTAGCACTGCATGGGGTTGCTGTGGCCAATGTGCAGAACCTGGCACTTGGATGTGTTAAATCTCATGCCCTTGGCCTCTGCCCATCTGTCCAGCCTGTCGAGGTCCCTCTGCAAAGCCTCTCTGCCCTCCAGCAGATCAACTCCTGCCCCAAGCTTGGTGTCGTTTACCTCTCTCATCCAAAATCATCAGGCTATACACAAGTGTTAAAGGCTGTACTTATGAAATGACTGAAAAATCAATCTTAGCTTGATAGATTTGGCATAAGTGATTTTTCTCTTAATCTTCTTTAGGACCATGAAGAACACAATAGCAGCTAGCCAAAGCAGGTATCTGAGCACCTTCAGAGCATCTGGTGGTTTGTGTCATGCTGAGTGAAACAGAAAATTGCTGCTGCTGAGCTAGAGGTCTGTAATTAAGATACAATACAATACAATGCAATACAATATACCAGGTTGGAAGAGACCTTCAAGATCATCGCGTCCAACCTATCAACCAATCCAACCCACCTAAATACAATACAATACAGTACAATACAATACAACCCACCTAAACAACTAAACAACTAAACCGTGGCACCAAGCACCCCATCAAGCCTCTTCCTGAACACCTCCAATGAAGGTGACTCCACCACCTCCACATGCAGCCCATTCCAATGGGCAATCACTCTCTCTGTATAGACTTCTTCTTAACATCCAGTCTAAACCTGCCCTGGTGCAGCCTAAGACTCTGTCCTCTTGTTCTGGTACTGGCTGCCTGGGAGAAGAGACCAACCTCTGCCTGGCTACAACCTCCTTCAGGTAGTTGTAGAGAGCAATAAGGTCACCCCTCAGTCTCCTCTTCTCCAGGCTAATCAACCCCAGCTCCCTCAGCCTTTCCTCACAGGGCTTGTGTTCCAAACCCCTCACCAACTTTGTTGCCCTTCTCTGGACACGCTCCAGCAAGACAACATCCTCCCTAAACTGTCAGGAGTTTCAAGCCAAGAATACTGAGGTTTCAGGCTGACTAATGAAAAGGGTGGCAGGTCACAAATAGCTTGCACTGTCAGTTAAATGCCGCCACCCCATACAGGCCAGCTATGTCTGAAGGATGTCATTCCTGGTTCTTATGTAATCCTTGTGGACTTCTTAATGGGAATTTAATTAATGCCCCAGGTAAACAAAGGGCCTGGCAAAGGTAATTTGCAATACTTACTTTTGGTGGCAGCTGTGTTGTAGGGGATGCATGTTCAATGCATTCTGCCTGCACTGTTGCAGAAAATATCATCTGGGCTTTGGGGCTAGACTGCTGCCTCATTAAGGCTGGCCAGAAGGGAAGGCTTGGTTCTCCTGCAGCCTGAAGCAAAACAACGTGCTTTTCCCCCATCCAGTCCAAACCTGCAGATCTTTAAACCATGAGAAGTTTGAGCATACTCATGGAATTTGATTAGTAAACTCAGAACCAAAACCACCCAACAAATTAAGGCCAGTTCAATGAAGAATAGATCTTAAAACGTATTGCAAGTGATAAAAATCCACAAATGGAATTGAGAAAGCCATTGGATTGCAAAAGGTGATGCCATGGTAATAAAGACTTCAGGATCACAGTGCATTTGTGACAGTGACACCTTGGGGGCTCACTGAAGCTGTAAGTGAAGCACTAAGGTTTCGATCTGGCTCCCTGAGAAAAATGTGTATTTAGCATGTCTGGAGCCCCACTGCTCAGAGACTGTGGATCTTCTGGATTAACAGATTCAAATCAGGGGATGCCCAGATAGCCAAGTAATCAAACACAGCTTATAGCCCATATTCCTTCTGCCCCAAACCAGTATTTGTTACTTGGGAGGGAAGCAGCACAGATTGCCTCCTCCTGCACAGACTGCCCAAGTACATCCTCCCCTGGGTTTGTTTCTACCTCTGTGCTCTGGCACAACCTAGGTAGAAGCACTTTGGGTTTGCTTCTTTTGTTTTTTTTTCCTTTGGGAGCATCTCTTTTCAAACATTAACTGAGCATCCAAGAAAGCAGCACTTTGCATTTGAAACATAAATGTGGCATGGGGGGGGGGGGGGGGGGGGGGATGGGGAGGAAAAGGCAAAAAAATTAAATCCTCCTCTTCCCTGGCAAAGAATACTGCTTTTGTCTTAGGGAACATCCTTTATCATTCAGATATGCTGCTGCAGCACTCAGCCATGCCAAACATCTATTCAAAGGGAATTCTTTTTGATTTTCCTTTCATTCCATACCTCATACAATGTTCCAAGACAGCAATCATTATCTAGTGGTTATTCAGCTGGATAGTCCCACCATTATCTTAATTGTTCATCCAACCTTGCTGCAATCCTTGCAGCCACCACTGCTTATTTCAAAGCTCTGGCTTCAGCTAGTGGGTGGAAAGGAAAAGCTTTAACCTTGGGGTAGAAACAGCGAAGGGAAAAACTGATATTAAGAATTTAAAGGTTATTTAAAAGAGTGGAGAGTAGAGGGAGGAGCAAAGGCTGTGGTTATTAGTAACTATCTTCAAGCAATTTTCACACTGAGGAAACCAATACTGTAATACTGTATGATGCTGATACATATGCATAGTACCAAGCTAAAGGCTTGCAGCCTTTTATCTGACATCTTCCCTAAGCTTGGTAGGAAAGGCTATTTCTATTATATATGTAGGATATATGTTTGGTCATGGGTATGTCTGATGCCTTTAGATGTGCCCTTTGTGAAAGGATCGTCTATTAAAGAGAGTGTAGTGCTCCTGACAACTTCTTCCTCATGAGTTAACAGCACATATTGATGAAAAATCCCTCTGCAGGCACATCTGCACCATTTCACAGGAAATAAATTTTGAAGCCAAGGAAAAATCTAAACAAAGACTGGGCAGTCTGCAGAAAATTGGAGCCATTGGGATTAACTAATTAAGAAAAGAAAAAGGAAAACAAAACAAAAAAAGAATGATTGCTGTAACTGTATCTTGTGAGGAGGTCAGGTGGCTGTTTCTCATCACTCATAATGTGCCAACACAGTATCACCACAGTATCACCAAGGTTGGAAGAGACCTCAAAGATCATCGAATCCAACCTGCCAAACATGACTGCATTCTTCTAAATGTTGCCCTTTGTGTTCTTCCAGTTCATGGATTGGCTTTGTGAAGGGGCACAAGGGAGGTAAGGAGAGAGTGGAAGTTTTTTTCCTTCCCTGCTATGCCTAGTAAGAGCTTCAGAGGAATAGAATAGAATAGAATAGAATAGAATAGAATAGAATAGAATAGGAATGGAATGGAATGGAATGGAATGGAATGGAATGGAATGGAATGGAATGGAATGGAATGGAATGGAATGGAATGGAATGGAATAGAATAGAAGTAGAAAGAATAGAATAGAATAGAATGGAATGGAATGGAATGGAATGGAATGGAATGGAATAGAATAGAATAGAATAGAATAGAATAGAATAGAATAGAATAGAAAAAATAGAATAATGAATAGAATAGAAGTAGAATAGAATAGAAGTGAATGGAATGGATGGAATGGAATGGAATGGAATGGAATGGAATGGAATGGAATAGAAGTAGAATGGAATAGAATAGGAGTGGAATGGAATGGAATGGAATGGAATGGAATGGAATGGAATGGAATGGAATGGAACTGGAATGGAATGGAATAGAATAGAATAGAATAGAATAGAATAGAATAGAATAGAATAGAATAGAATAGAATAGAATAGAATAGAAGTAGAATGGAATGGAATGGAATGGAATGGAATGGAATAGAACTGGAATGGAATGAAATAGAATAGAATAGAATAGAATAGAATAGAATAGAATAGAATAGAATAGAATAGAATAGAAGTAGAATGGAATGGAATGGAATGGAATGGAATGGAATGGAATGGAATGGAATGGAATGGAATGGAATAGAATTAACCAGGTTGGAAGAGATCTTTGAGATCATCGAGTCCAACCTATCACCCAACACCATCTCATCAACTAAACCATGGCACCAAGCACCTCAGCAAGTCTCTTCCTAAACACCCCAACTCCCTCAGCCTCTCCTCACAGGGCTTGTGCTTGAGACCCCCCCACCAGATTCTATGAAGAATTTCTTCCTAACATCCAGCATAATCCTCCCCTGGCACAGCTTGAGGCTGCGTCTTCTTGCTCTGGTGCTGTCTGTGGAAGTTCACCTGCTGGAGTTGGGCCACCTTCCCTTGCATGCATTCCTGGCAGGCCTGCAAAAATGGAAGTGCAGTTAGCTCACCTTTGCTGGGGGAGTGTGAGGTGGTGGGTACAGGACAGAGCTGCAGCTCCAAGACACCTCATACTTACTGGGAAAGGGTACCCAGAAACAGGGGTGCCTGCACCACCTTCCACTAAGATGAACAGCACCTTAGGAAGCAAAAAACAGGGAATCTCTGAAGTTGTTTTTTTCTCACAAGAGATGATTATTGACTCCTGAATAAGGAACTCTTGAAGAGAGAAAGAAGTTGCCTTTGCATCCCACTCAAATCACAGGCTGGATGAAACTGAGCCACACACAAGGGTTATGCCCAATCCACTTTGTTGTCCAGCGGGGCTCCAGCCAAGCCCCCTTGGCTTTACTTCTGACACGAGTTTGGTGTTGAAATCAGTGTGAACTGTTGCAGAGAACAGAACAATATTTTGCTTACGTGGTTCTGTTTCTCTTGCCTGGCTTGTTTCAAGGATTTGCCTGGCTGAAAGATTGAGATACAATACACAAAAGAGTGGTGGTGAGACAGTGTGAAGGAAACCTACAGATCCCAGATGACACATGTGCTGCCCCAGAGGGGTACTTTCATTTTCTCTGGGGGAATAAAAAAACCAAGGAAAGATTCATGCAGGGAAGTACCCATCTCCTCTGAACATTAGGCACCTCAGCTGGGACAGTCATTTCACCTGAGGATTGCCTCTGCCCAGACAAGCTGCTGCGCTGAGCTGCACCTAAGCAATCATCAGATCTTGGCTGCAAAGTATGTGTGCACTGCCAACCAGCACTGCTCTGCTTTGGCGCTAAGGCTGCTGATGGGCACATGGTGAGTGCTGGTGATGTGAATGCACGGGGCTTGGGCACACCACAGGTGCCCATATCGCTGTCCCAGTTCTGACAGGTGAAGAAACCAACCAGTGCAGACAACCTGTTGTGCACCCAGGAAACCAGAGATAATTTGCTTTTCATTCAAGGAAGACTGCCTCTGCAATGGTGTGGTCACATTTCTTCACCCCTTTGCCCGACTTGTTTCTTACTTCTGAACTACTCCACAGAAAACAATAGCTTCAAAGCGAGTGGTGCCTGTGCATAACATTTTGTCATTTGGTCTAATTTTCTGTCTCTGCTTTTCTAATCACTGCCAATTCTGTCTTCAGGTCTCAATTGCTCCATTTTTTATCTAAGCCTCCAGAAGCTATTTCTATGGCAGTCTTCTGTTCATTTCCCCATTATTTCTTAGCTGAAACTTTCCAATTATTTTTGTCTTTACTTAAAAGACTTTGCTGCTTCGAGTTCACCCTGGGCAACTTCATTATTTTCCTTTCCAGCTATCTATCCAGTGTCAATTACAGGACCATTTTTTGCTCTGCTAACAAAGCAATGATAGTCCAGTCCAGTTTTCTAATAGAGTGATAATGGTGCTTGACTCACTGGTTTGGTTTTTTGGTGGGTTGTTTTTTTTTTCCTCATTGCTCGTGGATTTCAACCTAATTTGTGAAATCCATTTGTATTTTAAATGCCATGCAGTGGAAATGTGGTGATCTTCTCAAGGAGTGGAGGACAGGGACACAGGGCATCGTTGCCACCCTGTTAACTTTGACCTCCCTTTGCATGGAGCTGTCTACTGTAACAAAGGTAAAAAAGGATCAATACCAAAGGGCTGATTTGTATTGATAACTGTGCCTAGTTAGCAGCATTTCTAAGGCACTTGACACCACTGAGCCAAAGAGCTGACCTTGATATAAGAATGTAGTGCCTCATTACAGTGAGAAGAACACTAAGAATAAACAGTGCCAGGGTTTGCTTGATTGGATGGTGTTAGGCAATAGGTTGGACTTGATGATCTCAGAGGTCTTTTCCAACCTCGTTAATTCTGTGATTCACTTCTTTTATAGGTGCTGATTTCTCCTGGTAGTTTGTAAGCCTTTGCCTTTACAGTGCCTCAGTAAGCTGTGATTAGAAGCATACATTCATGAGAGCATCAGCTTCAGATATTTTGGAGATACTTAGGTCTGGAGCTGAAAACAGCTATTTGCATGCAATAACTGCCTTCCTGATTAATGAAACCTAAAGTTCAGGCTTAATTTCCTTGAAATTTCAGCAATTCTGTTAATCTGGAGCTAAAATCGTTGCTTTGCAGATTCCCCTTGAGGTTTCCATTGTGAGGAGCTATGCTGCAGTGGGATGAGTGATGCTGACTCATGTTCCTTGGTGATGATGTTCCTGTGTAATCACATTCTCTTTCTTCCTGTAGGAGCTATTTATGGCAGTTAATAAGGTACAGAAAAGTGGCGTCTTTGTGGAAGGGAGAATGGTAGAGAGACCCAGCTGGTGTTTCCTCAAGTTCTGAAGCCTTTCCATGAGCAGGGATGTCAGGGATGGAGGATGTGGCTCCTTTGGATAGGTGTGACTCCTACCTGCCTATACATAGACATGGGGGGGGTGGTGTATGCTTAGACAGTTGGAAGTGTATATTTAAAACATTACTTGTTAGGTGGGAGACTGACCCCGACCTCACCAACACTTCCTGTCAGGGAGTTGTAGAGAGCAATGAGGTCTCCCCTCAGCCTTCTCTTCTCCAGACTGAACAGCCCTAGTTCCCTCAGCTGCTCCTCACCAGACCTGCAGTCCACAGCCTTCAGCAGCTTCATTGCCCTTCTCTGGACACACTCCAGCCCCTCAATGTCCTTCTTGTGGTGAGGGGCCCAAGAAGATACAATATTTAGAAGGATCTATCATTAACCCTACAAATAGTTAATTGTAACTACTATCCTAAGATAGCATGAAGTTCCTGCAGGAGACTGGCCTCCTTGAGAGATCATTTTTAGCACAAATGGTGTTAGAAGGGTCATTTTCCCATGGTGAAAGGAAAAACAAATTAAGAGGAAAGAACTGCATTTTGGTCCTTGTGATGCTGCTGTGTTTACAGAAGCCTAAGGCAGAAGTGTGGCCTTCAGCTTTCCCTGATGGCTCAGCAAGCCTGCAGTACCCATTCCTCTCTTTCATAGCCTGCTTTGAAAGTGCAAGAACTTCATCTGCTGCCCAGGAAGCCACAAAAGGGACCTTTATTTCAAGCTGTTTGTTAGAAGCCTGGATTTCTACTGAGATCACAAATAGGTGTATGCCCTTCCCTGGGGCATGCTGTCTGGAGCTTGTGCCACACACACTGCTGCTACCCAGTTCTTCTCTGTTTTCAGATCATTAGAAAGCCTCCACCAAACTGATAATTAAACTCCAAGGAGGTATGCATCAGTGCACAGCCTTACCTGCCTTGCACTTGGCTTCCTCTGCAGCTGCTCTCTGTGAAATGGTCCAGGCCAGGAGTCTGCAGAATTTCAGGGCTGTTAAACTTCCTGAGCTGATCAGGAGATGCATCTTGCAGGGTCTTTTGTAGCTTCATAAAATAACTGCTTTGCTAGCACGTTGCACAGCAATGTACATGCATGGGGCTTGTGCTTCCTACCAGGCACTGCTATTAATTTACATCAGGAAACAATTTTGCTTTACAAATATACGATAAGAGAAAGTCATTGCTCAAAGTCACTGTGCCCTGAGTAGTCAGATTAAGAATTGCCTAATAGTGAGCTCTCCAGAAAACAGGGAATTTGTTTGGAGTATTATTAGCTTTTTGATGCAAGTGCCTAATGAAAGAATTGTATATTGTGATTAAGTGCAGAAACTGGTGACAGGGCCAGACATCCTTGGAGAATCATGTTTAGCCATGAGAATGTGCTGTTTCAGATGGCAGAAGGATGCAAACAGCAGCTCTCAGCTCATGGCTGCAACCTGTTTCTGCAGCCAGAATGCCAACCCTGAAGGTGCTTCACAGAACCTCAGAATGTTAGGGGTCGGAAGGGACCTCAAAAGGTCGTCCAGTCCAACCCCCCTGCCAGAGCAGGATCACCTAGAGCAGATCAGCCAGGAATGCATCCAGGCAGGTTTTGAATGTCTCCAGAGGAGGAGACTCCACAACCTCTGTGGGCAGCCTGTTCCAGTGTTGTGACCCTCACAGTGAGAAAAGGTTTCATGTTTCCATGGAACCTCAGCTTCTACCCATTGCCCTTTGTCCTGTCACTGGGCATCACCAAGTTCTTCATTCTCTTCTGAGGTGTACATGGCTAGATAGATACACACACATACCTCAGACTCACAGAATCACCAAGGTTGGAAGAGACCTCAAAGATCATCAAGTCCATTGAAGCTTTCCCTTCCGACAGTCTTTCTGTTGCTGATTCCATTCCTGGGCTGCTTCTTTCCCTCTCTTTTTTTCACTGCCAAGCAGATTCAAGCAAGTTTATCTCAGATTCCATCCAGGTTGCTCTCTTACCATTTTAAATGGCCACCAGGAGATAAGTAGCTCATACTGAAATGATCTCTCGCTGAGAAACTTGGAATAATTTAGGAGAGAGTCTTAACTTTAAGACTGTGTCGTTACTCATATCTGGGGGAGTTTGTATTTGAATAATGCCAATTAAAAGTGCCCTTAGAAGCAGCTGAAATAGAAATAACTTCTGAGGCCTGTGTTGCTTTCTAATTATAGCCTGCTCAGAACTCGAGTCCCATGGCACCCAGCACACACTTCTTAGATGACTTTCACGGAATGTTTTTTCCATCTTGCACTGAATTTCTAGTGGTTCCATGGGGTTGGATGCTCTGGCAGTGGGCTGCCAGCATTCCCTCTAGGAATCACTTCTGTACACTCATATTTTTTTCTCTTTTTTCTTTGTCAGAAAGGTTTTCTGTTCTGAAACCAATGCCCCTCTGGCTTTTGCTGTCATTCTGTTGTTTCTAATCTCCTCGCTTTGATGTTGGTGTTCTTTTAACTGCTGGCACCTCATGCAGACCTCACTTGGTCACATTCATTCTGTTGAGCCCTTTATCATGGAATCATAGGCTCAGTCAGGGTTGGAAGGGACCACAAGGATCATCTAGTTCTAACCCCCCTGCCATGGGCAGGGACACCTCACACTAGATCAGGCTGGACAGAGCCTCATCCAGCCTGGGCTTAAACACCTCCAGGGATGGGGCCTCAACCACCTCCCTGGACAACCCATTCCAGGGCTTCACCACTCTCATGGTGAAGAACTTCTTCCTCACATCCAGTCTGAATCTCTCCACCTCCAGCTTCATTCCATTCCCCCTAGTCCTATCACTACCTGATACCCTAAGAAGTCCCTCCCCAGCCTTCTTGTAGCCCCCTTCAGATACTGGAAGGCCACAATGAGGTCACCTCAGAGCCTTCTTTTCTCCAGACTGAACAGCCCCAACTCTTTCAGTCTGTCCTCATAGGAGAGGTGCTCCAGCCCTCTGATCATCCTCGTGGCCTCATTTAAGACCTCCTGGCTCCCAACAAGTGCTGCTGGTTTTTGGAATAAACACCAACATTTCAGTGCTAGCTTTCTTGGTGCAGAAGTGGCAGAGGAGAAGAATAGCTGTGTTAGGGGTTGGGGATACCAGGGTGCGATTGAATTTTCCACATATTAAAACATTCTTGAGAGATCTGAAAGGCATCCCACACCCACAAGAAGATTCTTCTGAAAGCATACAAAGTCAGGAGAGGGGATGAGAGTTTTCCTGTGTTAGTGGAGTCATAGTCAACAATTTTCATCCCTTGGGATCTTCTACCAGACAGCAGAGCCTATAGAAGCCTTTGTGGTGTGCTGGGACCACATTGAGGCCGTAGCAAGGAAAAGCTCCAGCTGCATCATCTCTTTCTGAGGCAGCAGCTGGTGTTTGTTCAATAAGAGAAAAATCTGCTGTGAATATTTCTGCTGGAGTCAAGCAGTACATTTAAATAAGAGAGCTGCACTCTGCTTCTTCAAGGAATGCTCTTCCTTTCACAGGGCTAAGTAGCTATGACTTCCCCACAAGTAACCTGCTGAATTAGCTTTTCTCTGCATCTTCCACCTCCACTTATTTCCAGGCTTCTTCCTTCAGCCTTCCAGCTTCCACAGGATTTTATCTGAGGAACTAATTTTAGGCTCCAGCTCCTGCAAGCTGAGATATTGACACAGCCTAAGCCCAGAGTCCTGCAGGAGCAGGGGGGATTGCCGAGACATCACATTTCTGGGAGATGAGAAATCTATAATCAGAGCCTGTAAGGCACGTCAGCTGCCTGGCTCTGTCTGTTGAATAAGCACAAAGCAGCAGGGAACATGTTCTATTTAGAAGGGTTTTGCTGAGGGGAGATTTAGACCAGGTATAAAGAGGACATTTACAATGAGGGTGATCAAACGCTGGCCCAGGTAGCCTAGAGAGGTGATAGATCCCTGAAAGCATTCCAGGGCAGTCTGGACAGGGCTCTGAGCAATCTGCTGTAGTTGAAGCCATCCCTGCTCCTGCAGGGGACCTGGACTAGATGACCTCATTGCTCTCTACAACTACCTGAAGGATGATTGTAACCAGAAGGGGGTTGGTCTCTTCTCCCAGGCAACCAGCACCAGAACAAGAGGACACAGTCTCAAGCTGCGCCAGTGGATGTTTAGGCTGGAGGTGAGGAGAAAGTTCTTCACAGAGAGAGTCATTCACCATTGGAATGTACTGCCCAGGGGGGTGGTGGAGTCACCATCCCCGGAGGTGTTCAAGAGGGGATTGGATGTGGCACTTGGTGCCATGGTTTAGTCATGAGGTCTTGGGTGATAGGTTGGACTTGCTGATTTTGAGGTCTCTTCCAACCTTGGTGATTCTGTGATACTGTAATACTGTGACACCTATAAAGGCCCCCCGAGCCCAAACCATTCTATCATTCTGTTGCCTTCTCATATAATTTCTATTTCATGTGGGTGTCCATCTGTCCAGGCATGGACAGAGCAGCACTGCTGAGCTCCAGCAGGCAAAGGACTGTTTTGCTGCGTGGTGTTAGTGACTCCATGGCACAATTCAACATGACCTTTATTCTTGAATGCTTGCTACTTAAGCAACAAGTAGCTTACACTGTTGGAAAGGCTTTGCAGTTGCAGCAGTTCAGCAGTTCAAGCACCTATATAGGCTGGGCAGGGACTGGCTTAAGAGCAGCCCTGAAGAAAAGGACTTGGGGGTGCTGGTGGATGAGAAGCTCAACATGAGCCAGCAGTGAGCATTTGCAGCCCAGAAAGCCAATCACATCCTGGGCTGAATCGAGAAGCATAGTCAGCAGGGAGAAGGAGGTGATTCTCCCCCTCTACTCTGCTTTGGTGAGACCCCAGCTGGAGCACTGTGTCCAGTTCTGGACCCTCTAGTACAGGAAGGATTTGGAGGTGCTGGAAGGTGTCTGGAGACGGGCCACAAGGATGAACAGAGGGCTGGAACTGCTCTCCTATGAGGACAGTCTGAGAGGGTTGGGGCTGTTCAATCTGGAGAAGAGATGGCTCCATTGAGACCTTATTGTGGCCTTCCAGTACCTGAAGGGGGCCTACAAGAAAGCTGGGTGGGACATTTTAGAGTGTCAGTTAATGATAGAATTAGGGGGGGGGATGGGAAAAAAAAGTAGAAATAGGTAAATTCAGATTGGATGTTAGGAAGTTCTTCCCCATAAGGGTGGTGAGACACTGGTTCAGGTTGCCCAGGGAGGTGGTAGAAGCCTCATCCCTGGTGGTTTTTAAGGCTCACACTCTGAGCAACCTGCTGTAGTGTGAGGTATCCCTGGCCATGGCAGGGGGGGTGGAACTGGCTGATCCTTGAGGTCCCTTCCAACCCTGACAATTCTGTGATTGTATTCTGCCTGCACACATGCACATGAAGGCTTCACCTGGCTCGAGGCATCAGGGTGACAGTAGCATTGTGACAGGGATTTCACAGCAATATTCCAGGCTGAACAGGTAGGTGTTGGGTTTCAATGCCATTGCTTTCTTTTCACTGGTACATGGCTCTCCTGGATGCTTTATTATTGAGTTCTACCCCCCCCCCCCCCCAAAAAAAAAGAGAAGAGAAAAAAAAAAAGGGCAGAACATTTATAATTTAAGGGATAAATAATCAAGTTGCTGGAGGGTGAAAATACCATGAAAGTTATTAACTATGGTGGGAATGTCTATTTAAAATGGTAATGAAAAGCAGCTTGCTCTGTAACTAAACTATCAAATACAGGCACAAACAACAGTTTCAATCAAATCAAAGCCACTGGTATCATGTAGCTTGCACAGAGTTTACCTGAGGACCTGGCATTTTGCTTTCCTGAATATTAGATTCTGAGGAAGCATCTGGCAGGCTTGTAGGGTTCACTTGATGCTCTGCTCTGACCACTGGTCTTGTTGGAGGTGCACCAGAGCACAATTTTTTTCTGCCAGGATGAGCAGAGTGGGGACTGAAACTGGGAGCTGAGGGTGTGTTGCAATATGGTCAGCACCAGTGTCACTGTGATTTGAAGGGAGCAGGATCTGGCCCATGGTACATTCTGTTGCAGGGCACGGCTGAGCACACTGCAACCCGTGGGTCGTCTCATCCTCTAAGAGGCACCTAAGACGTGCTGGAACACTGTTTACTGGTTTTGGTAAGATTGAGTCCCCAAGAGGACACAGTCTCAGGCTGCGCCAGCGGAGGTTTAAGCTGGATGTTAGGAAGAAGTTCTATACAGAGAGAGTGATTGCCCATTGGAATGGACTGCCAGGGGAGGTCATGGAGTCACCTTCATTGGAGGTGTTCAGGAGGAGACTTGATGGGGTGCTTGGTGCCATGGGTTAGTTGTTTAGGTGGGTTGGATTGGTTGATGGGTTGGACGCGACGATCTTGAAGGTCTCTTCCAACCTGGTGTATTGTATTGTATTGTAGTGTAGTGTAGTGTAGTGTATTGTATTGTATTGTATTGTATTGTATTAAATCTGCTGCTCTGCATTCTGCCTGTGACTACTTCTGAACCAGCCCCAGCCCACAGCCTGCACTCCAAACCCTACCTTCACCCTCCCTCAGGAAGTAACAGTCCTGAGGTGCCTTCCCTCACCAGCCAATGTCTCCAAGCCTCTTACACTTCATTGTGCCTTTCATTTAGCTTTTGTTATCATCCTCTTCTGCCTTTGGTTCCCAGCCATTACTTGGCTCCCTACTTAAAATGCACAGATACTGGTGTCATGCTCTGGGAAAAGGGAAAAAAACCAACCCTGCTCAGACCTGAACAGGTGACCAGTGGCCTGCAGAGAAGCCTGAGAGGAACTGATTTGCACAGAGCAGGCAGATTAATGAAATCAAGAAACTGATCTGACTGGCAAGAGGACAATGAGGAAGACCTCTTTGCAGCTGCAGTGATCTCAGCTGATGCGAAATGCAAAGACAGAATTAGTATTTCTCCTCACATGTCCCTGGGAGGCACTAAGCCCTGGCTGCATTTATAAAAGCAAGAGGCTCTGCTGAGTGTTGCACAAAGACATAAAGCTGGGGCAGTGGCAAACACACGATTATAAATTCACAAAACTTATTTTCATCCCATTGCTATTTATTTCCAAGACCACAGCCGTGCTCACTGTCTCTGGCTGCTCCCATCCATCACTTTTATCAGCCCTTCCCTTCAGTCATCCACCACTCTTGCCACGCTGGGGTGTGTATTTTCAACTGCTTTCACTGTGAGGTGAAAGCAAATGCCTGGATATTTTCTTAAACTACTGAGAGTGAGGGCAGGAAAAGCAGCTAGGAATTAGAGCTATTAATCTTAGGAAGGATGATTTGTGCCATTTAATTCCTTGCCCATGCTCTGTTTCACAAACTGTGGCTTTCTAGACTTCATCCTCTACTGGGCAAATAAGAATGCAAATGCTCACACAGGTGTTGTAGATGGTTTTATTCTAAGCAGGGGAAATAATTTGCAATCTGTGTAACATTACATCTACAGGTCCTGGAGAATTCAGCATGAAAACCACTTAGATCAGTGTGCAAAGCCAACAGCACATCCAGAGTGTTACAGACTTGATCGTTTCCTCTGAGTGCAAACTTCCCTGTACGAAACCGAACCCGTATGGACCTGCGATAGCAGCTGCCATTACAGCTCAGAGACACACATTTCCTTGCCAGGCCTTCCCTGTAGCACAGGATTCAAAACACACTTTTCAACCACAAAAGGAAAACCAAACCCTACTGTGCTGAGCTCTCCTTGTCTGCAGCCAGGATTTACCAGGTGCGCTGGAGACAATTCGATCCCGGCGGAACTGTGTCAGAGTGGGGATGCAGAGCAAACAGAGCTCCTCTTTCACTGCCTCAAGACAGTGATGCCTGCAGCAGCGAGAATAAAGGTCTGTCTGGGAGGACAAAATGGTTCAATCATTCAGAAATCTTTTTCAGGAACCTGAAACTCAAGAAGCCAAGGAGTAAAAATGATTTCCTTTTTAATGTGCTGAGCCTAGCTTGGGGTTTTAAAGAGATGAGTAAGTTGTCAATACTGAGTCAGTTCAGTACTGCAACCAAGACAGGAGGTAGGATTCTCCCCACATTAATTAGCCACAGCATGTTCATTAGTGTGAGTCAAGACACAGCCAGGCCTTCAGCCTACAAACTGTAAATCCCATGAGGAACCACTGCCTAAGTTAGTTTAGTGCTGAACTAATTAATTGTAGGCAGTAAATAACTAATGCAGTGGTTTTCACCATTGTATTGGTCAGAGCATAAACTAATCCAGAGGTTCTGGATTTGGTATCTGTTGGCATCCAGAGTCAGAGGGACAATCTCACTACTGAGATGATGACATTCTGCTTGCCCACCCACATCCCTTTATGTGAAACCCTACTGCACAAAGGCAAAGGCTGACATCCCAGTTAGAACCCAGCAGCTCACAGAAAGGAGGTCATACTGCTCACCCAGCAAATAAATCCTACCTTTCACTTGCCCCTTATTCCACTCACAGCTTCCTCCTCCCTTCACCATTCTCCAGCTTCTTTCCTTGAAATCCAAGCTCCACTCTGGGCCAGCACATTTCCCGTGGTGTGAACAGGACCACACTGGAGCACAACTCTGCAGCCCCCCAGATGTGAAGAGCCTTCCTCCACATCCCAAAGGAGCTGTGCTAATGAAGGGCTGGGGCTGATATCATTGTAATGCTCAAATAAGAGCAGCAAAGGTGTTCAACCATGTGCCCAAGGGAACAGCTGCTTTACAGCCAAAAAAGGAAGGGAGGAGATGAATAGGTGAGACAGTCTCTCATTACCAGACATGACTTCACCTATAGGCCTTCCTCTTGCCTCACAGCAATGACACTGCCTTTCTTTCCCAGCAATTCATGCATTTCAAAGGGCCAACAGCATAAAAGGAAT
This sequence comes from Colaptes auratus, assembly GCA_015227895.2. Classification (NCBI taxonomy): domain Eukaryota; kingdom Metazoa; phylum Chordata; class Aves; order Piciformes; family Picidae; genus Colaptes; species Colaptes auratus. Next base: position 3,699,388 of record CM037647.1, on the reverse strand, counting down.
CTAAAAATAGGTTACAGCCTGAAACCAAAGAACAGCTGTTTCATTAGCAACAAGAGAAGCAGAAGGGGAAAGAATTGTAGGACAGAGCTCCCTGAGTGTGCCAAATGACTTGGATTTTAGGTACTTTATGTGTTTTAGGTACTTTGTGTACTTTATGTATTTTATGCTGTCCTACAAAACTTTTTCTAGTAGCTGGACACATTTCAGACATGCCCTAACTGATCCAGCTAGGACCTTCCATGAGTGTGCTCTTCTCTCCTGATGCTGAGCAGCATGTTATCAGACATCCTACAGGATCACCTTGCACTGGAAAAGGAAGCTTGCAGGAGCCAACCATCAAGTAGCAGCAGGAGGTAAGCTGTTGGAGAAAGATCCCAGCGGAAGAGAGACAAAGTCTGCTGGGAGCTGCACCATGGCTGTGCTCTGACACAACAGCTGGAACACACACTCTGAACTCAGCTTTATAAGGTATAGGCTGCACAAGGTGTATTCTGGATGGGGTGCTTCATGCCATGGTTTAGTTTATTAGATGGTGTTGGATGATAGGTTGAACCCAATGATCTTGAAGGTCTTTTCCAACCTGGTTAATTCTATTCTGTTCTGTTCTGTTCTGTTCTATTCTATTCTATTCTATTCTATTCTATTCTATTCTCTGCATCCTGCACATCCTTGACTTCTGCAGAGAAGAAATCCCTTCCATGCAGATCAATGTTCACCCTTTACCCAAAGACTCTGATTCATGCAAATGCTGATCCCAACCTTGAAAGAGCCTGGGCAGGCCACGTTCTTCAGCTGTCTTGAAATGACAACCTAAAACCAGAATGCAAATGGTGAGCAGAACAAAGCAGGATTCAGTATGCTCAGTCCAGCCACGATTCACTGTGTTAGCTGGGAAGAAAGCAAGTGGAAGCCCACTCTGTGTGTGAACACACGGATATTCCAGTTTAGATCTGGCACTGGATTCAACAAGACTGTGTTTAGGGATGACAGCTCTCAGAGCTCATGATTATACCATCAAGCTGTTTTTCATCATCTTAGAAATGCTCAGCATGACCCAGCCTTCCCTCCAGAAGCTTCCTGCAGCCCACAGCATGCTCTATGTATGGCACAGGAGGCAGAAGGGGGGGTGGGACACATGTAGGGGCATGTTGTTGGAGGTGTCACAATGAGTGCACTATTGAGGTGCAGCTGATACTCTTGCCCCTACAGCAGGAAGCCTCTTTGCTTAGTTTCAGCAAAAGGTTAAGGAAAATCAGCAGCCTTGGGGGAGCTACAGAGAACTGGCAGGTTTGGCTGTATCAGGAGGGGTCAAGACAAAAGCCACAGGGCAAAGGGGGGCTGGGATGGAGCAAGAGAGAAGGGGTTGTCAATGGGAAAACAGATGCTTGAGAGGGAAGGCAACTAAAAATCCTTCTCTTCTGACTGGATGGAGGTTGTACAGGTGGAGACTGTGTGGCCCTAAACTAGAACCAACAATACTTTTGACGGTAGCAAATGACCACAGCCAACTCAAGTGTTTGGCTGACAAACCCATCACCTGAAGAGATGCTGCTGTTTGGGAAAAGCAAAGCAAAAGACAGCTTTCTGCACTGCCTCTCTTGCACTGTTTGCTTCAGCTTTAGCCGTGGAAGATATCTAGTGCTTCAGAGACCCTAGCAGACAGGGGTAGGACTGATCTGGATAAATCAGTTAAGAGGTCCCCAGCAGCACTACTCGGATTAGACTCTCTTTAAAGTTAATGGACATCGTACAATTCATCATGCACTAAAATAGAGAGCTAAAACAGGACAGGTGAGTCATGCCTAAAAATACCCAGGCCTCTCCAGTAACTAAAAAAGGAAGCCTGGAGTGCCCAGTTCAGCTGTAGATGAATATACATTCTGGGTTTCTGAGGTGGGGAGAAGTGAATCCCACCTGAGGTTCCTGTCAGTCACTCCAAGCAGCACGAAACACCTCCTCTTTTCCAACACTGCCTACGGATCAGCTGGCAGAATTACTTCTGCTGTGCTTTGCAGGGCACCTCCCGGCACAGCAGCAAATCCTGGTGCTGTCCAGCACTCCTCTGCTAGCATGCAGGAGCAAAGGCACAGTGCTCGCTGTTGAGGCTTCTAAGGGAACAATGGGCATGATCACAGGTATTTCCACTTGTAAGTACCTGTTTGTAGATATACCTAACACAAAGGCCCTGGGCAACCTGGTCTAGTCGAGGATGTCCCTGCTGACTGCGGGGGGGGTCAGACTGGATGACCTTTGGAGGTCCCTTCCAGCCTGGATCATTCTATGATCTCTAAGAATTTAGTCCAAGCTACTTTGGAGTTATCAATAGCTTAGCATTGAATAAATGGATGCCTTTGGGGTGAGTACCCCAATGAGTGGTGTGCAGATTCTTTGTAATTAGTCCTACAAATACCATCATTAAACTTTAAACTAATACAAAGAAAATGTGCAACTGAGCATGCTAATAATAGCACCAGCCAGTTCCTTATATTGAATGTCTCTATAAAGATATTCTTTATAACATCTTTGGCACAACTGGGACCTTGAATAATTAAATTTGATTTCACTTTCTTACAACTCTAAGCATAACTGGAGGTTTCTAATTAGTCACAATTATTCTTCTCAGAAATGTGTTCTGTTTAGTGGAATCTTGTACTCATCTAGTCAAATGCCAGATGTATTATTATTATTATTATCTCCTCCTGACAGCTTTTGAAGTGAGACACTTTGGCTGAGATAAATAACTCCATGCCTCCCAACCACAGCTCTTTGTGTGGCATCTGCTTTGGGTAGCAGAATAATTTACTAAGTGAAAGGGAGCAGTTTATGGAGATAAGAATTCTTCCATTCTACTATTTTGAGTAGAGATAAAAATGCAGGCTGGTTATCTCCTAAATCTAACATTTCCACAACCCTATCCCCCACTGAAAGCTGCTAATAAAGTGGCCTCAAGAGAACTTCTCATTAATCATAGAATCATAGAATGGTCCAGGTCAGAAGGGACCTCCAAAGGTCATCCAGTCTGATCTCCCTGCAGTCAGCAGGGACATCCCCAACTAGACCAGGCTGCCCAGGGCCTCATCAAGCCTCACCTTGAATATCTCCAGGGAAGGGTTCCCAACCTGTTTCAGTGTTCCACCACCCTCATAGTGAAAAACTTCTTCCTGATACCAAATCTAAACCTGCTGCTAGTTTGAAGCCATTGCCTATTGTTCTGTCACCGCAGGGAACTTCCTCCACTAATTATGTTCCCCTGCTGCCAGAACTCAGCAAACAAGTAGGCTACAGTTTTCTCTCCATGGCTGCAACAGCTAGCAGGCTGCCAGGCCCATGAGCACTCCTCATGCCACTCAGTGTGAGATACAAGTCTTGCCAAGGCAGTAAGACCCAAGAAGCGTTGGTATGAGTGAAAGATGTGCCTCAACCTGCGTCAGTGCAATGCTCGGCGAGGTGCCCCCAAACACAACCCACAGCTGCGCGCTGCCTGCGCTCCTGAGGCCTTGTGGTGCCAATTGCAAGAGCAACCAGGCAAGACCCACCTCTGCTTTCTGCACAACTGTGCCCCGAGCTGAAAAAGCCCAGCTGCAGTCTCTCACAGTGTTCACTCATGCAAGAGGCAGAGGTTGAATTACCACCGAAAATGGAAGGAGACAAAAAGTGATAAATCCGAGAACAAAACACCGGAACTTATTTACTCTCTGAGAAATTAATGACCCTCAAGAGCTTATAGGTTGCAAAGCAAATTAAATAAATGTCTTTCCCTTTTAAAATCTGGGGAATTACAGCAGGAGGAATTGACTTCATGCTTGTCTTCCCTCTAATTCTGTATGAGTACCAATGTGGTGAACTAGAAGGGAAATGGCCAAACCTCCATCCAAATGAAAACAACATTAACCGAAGGAGCTGGAGCAGGTCAGGGAGCAGTGCAGAACTTTGCATATTATGTAAGTTATTTTGTCACACAGATGCTTACCACTCCTTTGGTGCTTGATATTCACAGATGTAGGACACAGCATGCCTTTGGAGGTGATTCTATCACAAGCAAGGCTTTGAAACGATCCACCAGCAAGTTAAAAGTAACAGAATTTAGAAAAGCATTTCTACTTACCAGATATACTGCAGGGTCTCAGAGCTTTCTAGGTCAATGTTGAATCTGACTTAGTTTGCAGTTTTGTCAATACCAAGTGCTCAGAGATCCTAAGCAGAACACCAACATCATGGTACTTAAATAAATAAGGAGATCACTTTATTTACTTGCAGATTTTTTTATGTATGCAGGTTGTTTATTCTCCATGCTTTCCATGTTTTGTTTCTTGGACAGGAGCATTTAAGGACATTTGAGACTCTTGAACGTGTTCAGAGAAGGGCAACGAGGCTGGGGAGAGGTCTCAAGCACAAGGCCTGTGAGGAGAGGCTGAGGGAGCTGGGGTTGTTTAGCCTGGAGAAGAGGAGGCTCAGGGGAGACCTTATTGCTCTCTACAGCTACCAGAAGGGAGGTTGTAGCCAGGAGGGGGTTGGTCTCTTCTCCCAGCATCAGAACAAGAGGACACAGTCTCAAGCTGCACCAGGCGAGTTTTAGGCTGGATGTGAGGACAAAGTTCTTCACAGAGAGAGTTGTTAGCCATTGGAATGTGCTGCCCAGGGAGGTGGTGGAGTCACCATCCCTGGAGGTGTTCAAAAAGGGATTGGTCATGGCACTTGGTGCCATTGTTTAGTTAGTCATGAGGTGTTGGGTGACAGGTTGGACTTGATGATCTTTGAGGTCCCTTCCAACCTTATTGATTCTATGACTCTATGATTAAGTTTACTCAAGGGTAAGGGGCAGAAGAAGCTAAAGCTTTAGATTACTGCTGGGACAAGAAGAAACACATCAAGCCTTTTCCACAGCATTTTTTGGGTCAATGACACAATCATGGCAATTGACAATAATTGGAAATTTACCTATTTAATTGTGTTGGTTTTGTGGTTTTTTTTTTGCAGGGCTTAGTCTCAGACTAGGTCTCTTTTGTCAAGGAATACACTGGATAAAACTGATTTAAGCAATTCAAAAAGTTAACCTATTGCAGTTGAGTGCCTACCATGGCAGTTCTGGGTGCACACGCTTGAAATACAACCCCCTTGGCTGCAGAGAAATGAACTTGGTGCCAAAAATTACTGGCTTGCAGAGTACAGCAGAATCCAGCCCACAATTTTTAATATGCCAGCATCAGATGTGACAGATTAAACAAGAGGCTTCACGTTTGGCATATAAAGCTCTCAATTCTAGGTCACTGACAGCAGCCCTCCGTCGTAAAGCAGTAATGAGCTTTATAGTTTCATTAAAATATTACTTCTCCTTTTGTGCATTAAGGATGATTTCTTATCCTGCTCTCTTTATCTGTTTGTATTTGGCACAGCTATTTCATTATTGATGTAAAGAAGCAATTCAAAATTTAATGATTAATTTTCATGTAAATCTTTCTTGTCTGAATAATTGATGGGAAAGATGAGCATAGGCATTGGAGTCAGTGCTTCCTACTCCTTCTGCCTTTTCTTGTCTTTGTAGCAGTACTCCCTGTCACCCCCACCCCCAGAGAACACACCTTTGGGGAAGATGAATTCCCCAGCTTTGTATCATTCCAGATGGGGAATTATCTAAACACAAATCTCTGCTCTGTCCTCCAAAAATCTATATATTCATCCTGCCTCCCATATGGTTAAGTACCTGATTTTTGCATAAAGTCCTCAATCTTCTGCAGCATGAGAAGCCTGGAAAGCCACAGACAGCTGATCCTGCAGCTGGCCTGTTTGTCCAAATACCTATCTAAAAATGCTCACATTTACTCAACTAGGCAAAAGGCAGGCAGCAAAATGCTATGCCCCACAGCATAACCCCTGCTTGACAGTCAGGATTGAGTCCTGCATGGCTCCTCCACTGCTGGGTCCATGGACATTGTTTGTGGAGATCCAAACTACTACCACAGCACTGAAAACTACTCCACCCCATCCAAACTCTTCCAAATTCAGTAATTATATTTACATGTGGCCCAAGCCTGTAAATGTATCTCTGATGGTCTTTTAAAGCCCAAAGGAGAAACTATCTGGATCTACCAGGGCATCTCCTGGGAGAGAGTCTCTTGCATGCTTTTAACACAGCTTGCATGATATGATTTTCACAGCAATTAATACATTTAATGAACTCATAGAATGACCTCCTTTTATCATGCTGAAGTTGAAACCTTCATTACAATCCAAAGAAAACACTCTAGACTAGAAACAAGTTATGCTGAGGGAGAGGAGTGAGTGCCTTCCTCCTACTCTGATGTAATACAGAAGTATTTAATGAGGTGTTGGGTGATAGGTTGGACTTAATGATCCCTGAGGTCTTTTCCAAACTTCTATGATTCTATGAACAAAGCTGGGGAGGGGTCTGGAGCACAAGCCCTATGAGGAGAGGCTGAGGGAGCTGGGGTTGCTTAGCCTGGAGAAGAGGAGGCTCAGGGGTGACCTCATTGCTCTCTACAACTAACTGAAGGGAGGTTGTAGACAGCTGTGGGGTTGGTCTCTTCTCCCAGGCAACTAGTACCAGAAAAAGAGGACACAGTCTCAAGCTGTGCCAGGGGAGGTTTAGGCTGGATGTTAGGAAGAAGTCCTTCACAGAAAGAGAGATTTGCCACTGGAATGTGCTGCCCAGGGAGGTGGTGGAGTCACCATCACTGGAGGTGTTTAAAAAGAGACTGGATGAGGCACTTGGTGCCATGGTTTAGTTGATTAGATGGTGTTGGGTGATAGGTTGGACTTGATGATCTCAAAGGTTTTTCCAACCTGGTTAATTCTGTACTCTGTATTCTGTATTTGTTTAGAAGTTCAATAGAGTTGTAAGCTGCAACAGAGAATAAAGTTAGAGAGATACAAATCTCTGCTGCCATTTATGTGATAAGTTAAAAAAAAAAAAGGAACCATCTTTCATGCTTGGGGGTTTTTTCCCTCAGAAGTCACTTTTTAATCTGATTTAAATCCAATTAAGTCTCAACATCCAAACTGAAGAACAAGGCTTTGAATTTCTGTATAACCGATTTACCTAATCACCGTCTTCCTGAAGAGCTACTGAGCAAACAAACTATGAAAAATAAATGTGGAATTAGATCCAAAGCACAGGCAGCCTTGACTTGGTTTTAAAAAGAAAGAATCTGCACAAAGCCCTGGCCTCTGCTTGCTAGCAGCGAGTCAAAGCTGCACTTGATTTAAAAACTAATTGTGCAAAGTGATTTTTCTGGTTCAAAACGGACACAGAATCACCAAGGTTGGAAGGGACCTCAAAGATCATCAAGTCCAACCTGTCACCACAGACCTCATGACTAAACCATGGCACCAAGTGCCACATCCAAACCCCTCTTGAACAGCTCCAGGGATGGGGACTCCACCACCTCCCTGGGCAGCACATTCCAATGGCGAATGACTCTCTCAGTGAAGAACTTTCTCCTCACCTCCAGCCTAAACTTCCACTGGTGCAGCTTGAGACTGTGTCCTCTTGTTCTGGTGCTGCTTGCCTGGGAGAAGAGACCAACCTCCTCCTGGCCACAACCAGCCTTCAGGTAGTTGTAGAGAGCAAGAAGGTCTCCCCTGAGCCTCCTCTTCTCCAGGCTAAGCAACTCCAGCTCCCTCAGCCTCTCCTCACAGGCTTGTGCTCAAGTCTCTCCCCAGCCTTGTTGCCATTCTTGGACATGTTCAAGTTTTCAATGTCCTTCTTAACTGAGGGGCCCAGAACTGGGCACAGGACTCAAGGTGTGGCCTAACTAGTGCTGAGCACAGGGCAGAATGACTTCCCTGCTCCTGCTGGCCACACTATTCTTGATGCATGCCAGGATGCCACTGGCCTTCTTGGCCACCTGGGCACACTGCTGGCTCATGTTCAGCCAGCTGTCAATCAGCACCCCCAGGTCCCTTTCTGCTTGGCAGCTCTCTAACCCAGGCAAGGAGGTGTCTGGGAAGTGCCTGCCGTCTCTCCTACTCTCCTTTCCTCCTGCAAAAGAGGGGATGTTGGGCTCCGTGCCATCTGACCCACAGACCAGCAGCACCCGAGCAAGACATCTCATTGCTGTGCCATCTCCTGAACAGGCTGCAGGTGTTGCAGAGGGGTTCATTAGGGAGGAGAGTTTGAAGGACAGGTAGGAAGCACTACCCTTTCATCTTCTGTTGCTCTGGCAGTTTCTGTTCTTCCTCATTTGCCAGCACTGACACTGAATGCTAATCAGATCAGGCTTTAGCCAGCCTCAGGCTGCCATTTCCAGGTAATTAGTCTAGGTATCCCACACTTTATCCTGACTTCCTCATATATCAAGCAACTTTGGTAATCCATGGATATTTCAGAAGCACAGTTGAGGCCTGGAAATCTGAGTTCCCATCATATCTTATCTACAAATTGAAGAAAGAATGTGTTACTGTCATCACAACCACAGCATGCTGCATGTTACAGGATATCATAATTGTCTAACTACGGGAGAATGGAATAAGTTTTAAAGCTCCCTGTCATAAAATATCTTCCATTAAAGTTGCTGTCTGCTTCATATGTGGAAACCATTATCTCCTCAGTGAGATGGCACTGGAATCCTGCAGCCACCGTGTGGCTCAGTGCCTGATAAAGCAGCTTTGGCCGCGGATCACAGGCTCCATAGCTGCGGCAGAGCTCCTCCCAAACTGGTTAGCACAAATGAACGGCTGCAGCCAGCTTCCTCGAAGCAATGCCACTGACAGTTCTCCTTCCCCTCTCACAGGCATGCTCCCATCCATTGGGACTGGCTTCCCAGAACAGCCCTATGCAGGAGCAGCTCGCTCCTACCTGTCGGCTGTCTAGCACGGCTCATACTCAGCTGCAAGCAGTGCTTGCAGCAGCTCAGAAGCCCTGCAGCTGTTCAGCTGGGGCAGCAAGAGCAAGGATGGCAAGCCCAAAAATACAGCTCTTAACTCATTGCCTCGTGCCTTGCCATGAAATGAAAGTCTTGTCTTCTCTTTTTTGGACTATGTAACCAAGCTTTAAGAGGGCAAAAAGTGTGCAATCTCACATATGTGCCTTGGAGATATGGCTGAAGTGTGCATATAGGCAAAGCGACCTACTCAGATTGTTTCTTAAACCCAACAAAATCCCAAGCATCCAGCTTGGTGCTGTGGCATCATATAATTGTTAGGGCTGGAAGGGACCTCAAGGATCATCTAGTTCCAACCCCCCTACTATGGGCAGGGACACCTCGCACTAGGTTGCTGCAATGGGCAGCAGTCAACTTCTGCTGTCATTTGTGGGTGACTTTTCCCAAGATGTAAGTGAAAGGACTACTCAGCTAGAGATCATCTGATTATTTTTATTGATACTTGTTTTGAGAATCCAAAATTAACTACAGCTTAAAACACCCCCTAAATTGTAGACAATTGAGGATTCTCTCAGTCTATAACATAAATGTTCCAATTTCTCATCTTTTCCTGCAATCCCTACCTAACAGCCTTGGCACTGAAGAGGCTTCAGCAACAGGATGATTTTTACAAGCATATCATACTTGCTAAGCATTAACTGAATGCCATTAAAGGTCCAAGAGCCGGAGCTGGAACTGCAGGTATTTCTCTTCCTCAGTAAACAGCACAGAGGAGCCCACAGGCAACAGCAGAAATGCAAGAGGCTGATATGCAAAAACCACCAAGTTAGCTCCTGGTGTTTCTCTGGGCTGTTTTTCAGTGCTGGACCTCTTCATCACAGGAATCAGCCAGCCATGTGAAGCTGGTTTCCTGAACTGCCATTTGCACTGTAAGCTGCTCCAGCATTGCCATTTTGCTGGCTTATCTTTGGGTATTTTATGGTCCAGTTAGCCCAGGTGTCATGAGGGAACACATTTCTGTCCTTCTTTACTTTAAGCTCGATGTATCAGGAGATGTTTTATTTTACTTCTCTTCTATTTTTACTTCTCTATTCTAGGGCAGTGACTGGCTGGAAAGCAGCCCGGAGGAGAGAGACTTGGGGGTGCTGGTGGATGAGAAGCTCTACAGGAGCTCTCAATGTGCACTTGCAGCCTGGAAAGCCAATCAGATCCTGGGCTGCATCAGGAGAAGTGTGGCCAGCAGGGCAGGGGAGGTGATTCTCCCCTCTACTCAGCTCTGGTGAGACCCCACCTGGAGTACTGCGTCCAGTTCTGGAGCTCCTGTTACAAGACAGATATGGACATGCTGGAAGGTGTCCAGAGAAGGGCCACGAGGATGATCAGAGGGCTGGAGCACCTCTCCTGTGAGGACAGACTGAAGGAGTTGGGGCTGTTCAGTCTGGAGAAGAGAAGGCTCCGAGGTGACCTCATTGTGGCCTTCCAGTATCTGAAGGCGGCCTAGAAGAAGTCTGGGAGGAGCTGCTCAGGATTCAGGCAGTGCTAGGACTAGGGGGAATGTTTTTTTTTTGTTTTGAAGGAAGCTGAGGTGGGGAGATCAGGCTGGAACGTTGAGGGAAGAAGTTCTTCCCATGAGAGTGGTGAAGCCCTGGAATGGGGTGTCCAGGGAGGGGTTGAGGGCCCACCCTGGAGGTGTTTAAGCCCAGCTGGCTGAGGCTCTGGCCAGCCTGATCTAGTGTGAGGTGTCCTGCCCATGGCAGGTGGGGTTGGAACTAGATGATCCTTGTGGTCCTTCCAACCCTGACTGATACTGAATTGAATTTTCTCCCCTTAAATATCGACAGCCAGGTAAATGGAAAGGAAAAAACCCACACCATAGCATCCAGAGGGTTGAACCATTGCCTCCCCGTCCCGGCAACAGGTGAGTTAGTTAAAAGCTACTAAGAAGCGATGGATCTGTGGGAGAGCAGAGTTAACTCCGATGCATTTTAAAGCACTTCTGATATATTTATTGAAAGTCAAGAAGTGCTTCAAAAGAAATCCCCAGTGCTCTTTCAAAAAATTGCATGGCTTAAAAAAGCTGCACTTAAGAAATGAATCAACACTTTTTTTCCCCCCTTGTTTTTTCCTTGTGTGTTGTTGGGGTTTTTTTAATTACATTGGGATTTATCAGGTGGTACCAGCAGTAAGGCAGGGTTCTGCTGCAGCATTCTAATTAGCACCACAATAGAATACAGAATAGAACAGAATAAACCAGGTTGGAAGAGACCTCCGAGATCATCGTGTCCAACCTATCATCCAGCACCACCTAATCATCTAAACCATGCAACCAAGCACCCTATCAAGTCTCCTCCTGAACAACTCCAGTGATGGTGACTCCACCACCTCCCTGGGCAGCACATTCCAATGGCAAATCTCTCTTTCTATGGAGAACTTCTTCCTAACATCCAGCCTAAACCTCCCCTGGCACAGCTTGAGACTGTGTCCTCTTGTTCTGGTGCTGGCTGTCTGGGAGAAGAGACCAACCTCTGCCTGTCTACAACCTCCCTTCAGGTAGTTGTAGAGAGCAATAAGGTCTCCCCTGAGTCTCCTCTTGCCCAGGCTAAGCAACCCCAGGTCCCTCAGTCTCTCCTCAGAGGGTTTGTGTTCCAAGCCCCTCACCAACTTTGTTGCCCTTCTCTGGACACGCTCCAGCAAGTCAACCTCCTTCCTAAACTGAGGGGCCCAGAACTGGACACAGGACTCAAGGGTGGCCTAACCAGTGCTGTGTACAGGGGCAGAATGACCTCCCTGCTCCTGCTGGCCACACTGTTCCTGATACAGGCCAGGATGCCATTGGCCCTCTTGGCCACCTGGGCACACTCCAGGCTCATGTTCATCAACCAGTTCCCCCAGTTCCAGCAGATCTTCCAGATACATGAGCACTACAAAGTTACAGCAACAGAGATGCACAAAGCATTTTTTGGCAGGATTTCTTATGGAACAGTTTTGCCTTCCCCTGCCTATACTGTAGGAAATGTAAAGAAAGGAAAATAGGATGGACACTGCTGATGGCAATGCACCTCAGTGATGAGGCTGCATTCGTTATCTTCCCCTGCATAATTGGATTTAGGGCTGTCACTATTTTAAATACAGCATGAGCAGTCAATTAAGGTCTATATCCCACTTATAAGGCCATAAATAGAATAAAGGCAATCCCCCAGCAGGGGGAGGAGGGATAGGAGGAGAGGAGAGTGAAGCTGGGAAGGAGGAAAGCACAACACAGGGATTGCTTGAGCCTGCATTCATTAAGAAAAACAAGCCACAGCAATTCATACACACACAAACAGCTCCTCTGATTCATGGCTCAGCAAATCTCCCAGGGGACAGTTTAATGGCCACTATCTACCTTGACCAGATAAAGTCCCTTTGCTTAATCCCCAGCCCTCCTGAACTTTAATCCTCTGCTATTTAAATTTGTCATAAAATCTTTTATTTGCCTTGTCATGTTATTGCCTAATCAGTAAGTGTATTATGTCTCAATAACTTGGCCCTGCTTGCTCTGGCACACGAGCAGAGGATAGGTGACTCTGCCTCCCTGAGCTAGCTGTAAATAAAACCACCAGATTTAACCAGAGAAGCAATCGTACAGCAAGATCAAAAGGCCCCAGATTAGCATCATGAAACGACAGATCCTTTCTTCTTTTGCAACAACAGGTTTTTCCCTCCTCTCCCTATTTATTTACCTCCATTATCCCTTTCATAGTTTCATAGTTTCATAGTTTCATAGTTTCAGTTAGGGTTGGAAGGGACCACAAGGATCATCTAGTTCCAACCCCCCTGCCATGGGCAGGACACACCCCTAGATCAGACTGGCCAGAGCCTCATCCAGCCTGCTCTTAAACACCTCAAGGGACAGGGCCTCAACCACCTCCCTGGACAACCCATTCCAGGCCTTCACCACCCTCACGGTGAAGAACTTCCTCCTCACATCCAGCCTGAATCTCCCCACCTCCAGCTTCATCCCATTCCCCTAGTCCTATCACTCCCTGATAGTCTGAAAAGTCCCTCCCCAGCCTTCTTGTAGGCCCCTTCAGATACAGGAAGGCCACAATGAGGTCACCTCGGAGCCTTCTCTTCTCCAGACTGAACAGCCCCAACTCCTCAGTCTGTCCTCATAGGAGAGGTGCTCCAGCCCTCTGATCATCCTCGTGGCCTTCTCTGGCCCTTCTCTCTCTTCCCTATCCTGTGCCAGGCTGTGATCCTTTTAGGCTATGCCTTTAAAATTTTTTCCACAGATCTGAGCAGAAAAGTAGTAAAATGTAAATAAATCACTACTGGGTGTAAAAAGGAAAAGAGTGACCATTCTGAACAATCCCCTTGGAGGGATAAGGGACTAAAACTAGTTGTACCCAAACAATTTCTCTTCTCGCTTCTTTGCTTTGGGAGAGATACTAACTTGCTTCTGCTTGGCTTGGCTGCATTGTTTTGGTAAGTCTAACATCCCTCTGCTGCTGTCTCTTCTCCTTTTGTACAGGGGATAGGAAGGAGGCAAACTAGTGTTTCCCCTGGTCAAGACCAGGGGGGTATAGCATAGGATAGGATAGGATAGGATAGGATAGGATAGGATAGGTAGGATAGGATAGGATAGGATAGGATAGGATAGGATAGGATAGACCAGGTTGGAAGAGACCTTCAAGATCATGGTCCAAACCTATCAACCAATCCAACCCACCTAACCAACTAAACCGTGGCACCAAGCACCCCATCAAGTCTCCTCCTGAACACCTCCAATGATGGTGACTCCACCTCCCTGTGCTGTTTATTACTTGCAAATACCGTAAATATTGTAAATCCTGGATATTCTGTACCTATTCACTGCATTCCATGGTAGATTGTAGTTTTGCCTGTAAATACAGCTTTCATTTGCTTCCAGCTGAGCTGCTCTGGCAAATTTAATGTTGGGGGGAGGAATTTCAACCCACCACACAGGCAGAACCAGTCATTTACCTCCCACATAGAGGAGTCACAGCTGGGGATGCCTTGTAGGGGCTCCTCAGCCTGGGGCAGAGGTACTGATTGATCCTGGTCACTGGGCATCAAACCAGCTCCCCAGATCACACTGCAGTCCCCAGGAGCATGCACTGGGATAACACCATGCAAGAAGTCAGCTCACAGCCTGGGTCAGCATCCAGCAGGTTTGAGAGTCTAACCTGCAAAACTGGCAACGATCAAAAACTGGATTAAATTGGTAGTGAAAAACCTATTAAGTGTTCTCATGTCTGCTGCAGTTTGGGTGCATAACTCACCTGCATGTCACTGACTTGCAAGAAGTTTGTTTTCTTGGAAGAACAACAGCTTGAGTGGAAACCACATTGTCAAAAATAATGGTCTCCCTTCCCCCAGCCTGAACTAAGCAGCTACCACAGAATCACCAAGGTTGGAAGAGACCTCAAAGATCATCCAGTCCAACCTGTCACTACAGACATGACTAAACCATGGCACCAAGAGCCACATCCAAACCCCTCTTGAACACCTCCAGGGATGGGACTCCACCACCTCCCTGGGCAGCACATTCCAATGGCTAACAGCTCTCTCTGTGAAGAACTTTCTCCTCAACCAGCCTAAACTTCCCCTGGCACAGCTTGAGACTGTGTCCTCTTGTTCTGGTGCTGGTTGCCTGGGAGAAGAGACAAAGCCCCTCCTGGCTACAACCTCCCTTCAGGCAGTTGTAAACATCAATAAGGTCCCCCTGAGCCTCCTCTTCTCCAGGCTAAGCAGCCCCAGCTCCCTCAGCCTCTCCATGTAAGAGGAAATACTTACTGCATGTTTATTTAAACATGCCATACAGTCACCTTGAATTACAATACCCTCCTGCTTCAAGCTGCAGTTTAACCTTCTAGAATCTTCTTTTCTTCAAGTCAAGAGACTAAATTAGGCAGGGAACCAACACTGAACCTAGCACTCCACTGTGTGCTCAGTGGCTGTGACCTCTTGAGTTCTGCTAAAACAGACCAGATTTAGTATTGGGCTAAACCAACTGCATGTATTGAAAGCAAACAGTACCACACCAGGGCTCTGACTATGCCTGTCCTGGGAGGAGTGTCAGCTTTTGATTTGGAGTTTTTTATGGTTACATATTGAAGTTACAAATAATCAGCAAGTGTTCTGTGGTGCTTCTCTGATGTTCCCCCCGCCCCGAGCAATTTGTTTGCTGCTTCAAGACATTAGACAGCCTTGTATTTACTTTCCCTGCTAGTAGCCAATTTGCAAGAAACCAAGTAATATAAGCCCAGCTATTTACTCTGTAACAAGCAGACAGTACATTACCACTCGACGCTGCTGCTGTTAGAGGATAGCAAATCAATAATCAGTTCTTATTCAGTAACTTTGTAAACCATCTGCTTCCATCATTGCAAAGCATGTTCTGCTGCAGCAAAGCCTTTACTGCCATACTAATAGACTATTTCCTTTATGAGTCTAAGACAATGTCATATCAAAGCTTTTAGTTGCTTTACCATTTAGTAAGTGATATGCTTAGATCACACAGAATTTGCAGAGAGAGAGAGAGAGTGTAACTCCCTGTGAAAGTCCACCCTCATCAGAAAGATTTTGTTTACCTTTGAAACTGGGTTTGTGATTACCTGATATTTCCATTGTTAGACCCTACCTGCCCCTTCCATTATTGCCATTAATCACCAAGATGTGCAGCTGAGAGCTTCACACACTGACCTCACTCCGCAGCTCCCTCTCTGCCCGCTCTGCCACAGGTGACTGCTGTGCTCAATTTAGGCACCCAGGATTCCTTGGAAAGGCCCTCAAAGTGCTCTTCACTAACCATCTATGGCCCCAGCATCATTTAGGTACTGTTTTGTGAAACGTCTCACACCTGAGAACAACTTGGGAAGAACTCTGCAGTCACTCTAAGGCCTCAGACATCCCACAGAGTATTAAGAAATATTCTGCCAGGGATGAACATGGGGATGTGGGATGGGGAGGGCACAGCTGCAAGCAGGACTTAATTTGGAGGTCTACAAAGCGTCAAGTCTCCGGTAATCACTTTTAAGCTGCCACTGGAGTCATTGGTTTCCTCAGCTTAGGAGAAAGAAATGAGCGATTCAGGGACTCAGGATCCCAGTCCTGCTGTATTTTACTCACAGCCCTTTGCTTCAACAATAAATCTTGTCTTACAGCTCCAGCCAGACAGCTAGGAAATGCCATGCTGCTGGCTGTCTGCTGCTTTCCCATCCCCCCACCCAGGCCCCAGCCCCCTCTCACACACTCTCCTAGGCAATAAAACCTCAGACTCCATTAATCTTACAAACCAACAAGTTTTTCCCCCTCATCTTCTCTAAATGTTCTGCCTACACATCTAAATGAAACACAGCAACACCTTGCTCCAGCCTCCTGCTCCCTCACATCCACAGAGGAGCAGAGGGCACCATTGGCTGTGCTCACTGCCAGCAAGCACATCCTCCCCAGCCCAGGGAAGCAGCAGCTCCAAGCACCATGCTCCTGCTCCTGGACCTTGTCCCTAGAGGGCAGGGTCAATGGCCACAGCCCACCAGCAGTTGTTGTCTGGATTTACTTCTAAATAAAAACTCTGCTGAAGCAGTGTCAACCCTGAGTGTCCATGTTTTGAAGACAAAGAAAACAAATCTAATAATCTTTGAGTGCATTGACTCCGTTGGACTAGGTTTTTGGCTTGCTTGGCTGGGAATCTTTCCTATAAATCACTTCCACATTTAGTGTCACCAGCTTCACAAATTCAATTGTCTTTGCTAAAAGCATCATTGCCTGTGTTTATATTACCTGGTGCTTCAAGCTGTGTGTTCCTCCTGCACTTCAAACTGCCCAATGACATCCTAGGTCCAACTTTGAGTACATAAGGGTTTTTTTGCTCGGTTTTAGCTCCACTCGCTCTCTCATGCAGAAAGCCAAAAGACTGTCTGCAACCTGGAATTTAAGTGATGTCCAGTTACATATTTGGCACTGACTTTCCAGTGTGTGGACTGTTACTTCATTGTGTCTGCTGCTAGCCTGAGCTTAAAAACCAATAATTTTTGCTACAGGCAGTACTCTCATGCCATAAAAAAGCAGAGGTCTGGAGTTACTTCTCGCTTTGACATGATCATAGAATCATAGAATTGTCAGGTTGGAAGGGACCTCAAGGCTCAGCCAGTTCCAACCCCCCCATGCCATGGCAGGGACACCTCACTTAGAGCAGGTGCTCAGAGCCACATCCAGCCTGGCCTAAAAACAAACCTCCAGGGATGAGGCTTTGACCACCTCCCTGAGCAACCTGTGCCAGGCTCTCACCACCCTCATGGGAAGAACTTCTTCCTAACATCCAATCTGAATCTACCCATTCTAGTTTTGTTCCATTCCCCCCAGTCCTATCACTCCCTGACACCCTAAAAAGTCCCTCCCCAGCTTTCTTGTAGGCTCCCCTCAGATAATAGAAGACCACAATAAGGTCTTCTCAGAGCCTTCTCTTCTCCAGACTGAACAGCCCCAACTCCCTCAGTCTGTCCTCATAGGAGAAGAGCTCCATCCCTTAATCATCCTTGTGGCCCTTCTCTGGACACCTGCCAACACCTCCAGATCCTTCCTGTAATAGAGGCTCCAGAACTGGATGCAGTACTCCAGGTGGGGTCTCACCAGAGCAGAGTAGAGGGGGAGAATCACCTCCCTTGACCTGCTGGCTATGCTTCTCTTGATGCAGCCCAGGATCTGATTGGCTTTCCGGGCTGCAAGTGCTCACTGCTGGCTCCTGTCGAGCTTCTCATCCACCAGCAACCCCAAGTCCTTTTCTTCAGGGCTGCTCTCAAGCCAGTGGCTTGAGATGAAGCTTCACTTTCAGTTCTCCCCCTTTCATTTGCAAGCTCTGACATAATATTTTCTTTTGCCTCTATTACTGAGCCTCATTCTGTGTACATAAAGCCAAATTCCACTAACCAGAATAGTTTAACAGACTGCTCTGCAATGTTTTGTCCAGCTCTGAACTGAGCAGCTCCATTCTAGCTCCTAACCCTCTCTTATTTGAAGTCATCTATCTTTTTTTCAATTAAGATCTGATAACCACATGGGGCAACCACACATCCCTTTTTTTGTTGTTTTCTTCTTTTAATGCCCTGTTTGCTGATCAATTTATTTCACTTTGCCCCTGTTGAAAGAGACTTGTCGAATAGGATGCAAAAATAGAAATGGGAAGATTCAGATTGGATGCTAGAAGAAGAGTTCTTCACCATGGGGGTGCTGAGACACTGGCCAGGGTTGCCCAGGGATGTGGTGGAAGCCTCATCCCTGGAAGTTTTAAGGCAGGCTGGATGTGGCTCTGAGCAACCTGCTGTAGTGTGGGTGTCCTGCCCATGGCAGGGGGATTGGAACTGGCTGATCCTTGAGGTCCCTTCCAGCCCTAACAATTCTATGATTTTCTGAGCTGAAAATGTTTCTGCATGCACTTTTAGGCTATGCCACAGTGACACAGTAAGACCTGACAGTGACTTAGCTGCTAGGTGAGTAGTTTTCTGCATTATAGCTGCACTATGAATTTGGCACTGCTAGGATACCACGGCATTCCATAGAGCTAAATGGCTACATGTATTTGTCTGCTCAGATCCAAGATTTAATGTGTCTCCCTTAGGTTTGCCCTTATTTTCTGAGGTTTTAGGGGGAAGGCCCCCCACTCACAGATGTCTGTTTTTTCTGCTCACACTTAGGCACAAGAGATGGTCATTCATCCAGAGCAAAAACACTGTGAGGAAGTAGGTCAGGCCGAGCACCATGGTTATCCTTTCCAACCACAGACCCCTCTCCAGCATCAGCTGCCTTCCAAAAGCTCTCAATCCCATTAAGGGAGTCGATGTCTCTAGCCCATTATTTTCAACGAATGCTCTGATGTACATCAGTCTTGGCACACTGAGCTTGGCCTGGACCAGAAACATCAATCTTTTAGATCAGTGACTGGCCCATGGCCCCCCCGAAGTTGCCCGAGCCCTGTGTTCTTCAGAGGGCAGCTGAGTTCACAGAACCTCAGTTCAGCCTATCCCTGAGCCCAGGCTCTCTGCAGCCCCCCAGGGAAAGGCACACATCACATGCCACGTCCCAGCCTGTCCCACTCACCACAAACATTTTAGCTGCTTGGGTGTCTGCCTTTCTGGCGGCCTCTGTGGCCGGGGCGGGCTGCGGCCTTCCCGACAGTGCGAACACAAATTCAGCACCAAAAGCCCAGGATCACTGAGAAACATTTTCAAAGCAAGTACTTTTCTAAAGCCTACCTCTTAATTGTAGCACTGCTGGGGTTAATTTTGGAATGTGTGGGACTGACATCTCTCATTGCTATCCCTGTAGGGATCAACCCACTTGAAATAGATGGCACATGTCTTTTTCACTTGACATAGTATTGCTCACACAGACAGACTTGGGTTGTATGTACTACCTCACACCCTGACAACTGACACAAATGAGATGGCTACTCAGATGTGGAAAGTCATCAGGGATATTTCTTTCTTCCCCAGCTGTAGAAGATCTATGTGTGAACACCATAATCCCAGATAGCTTACAATAATGCTTTAATTCAGGAAGAGAAATAGCATTGAACTTTCACACGAGCAATACTTAGACAATGAAAACCTTCAACTTAATTCCTCTGAACTTTGCAGCCAACATTTGTGATTTACAACACCCTGCATGTCCAGATACCTTCCAGTGATGCCTGAAGTTTGTTAAGGGTTGATGTAAGACTGCCATCAATTACAGGCTCACTATCCTCCCTTCTACAGGTCTATGACTTGGCCTGGGGATACAGTCATGTGCTGGGTTTACTCATTTGTTTTCAGAGAGTGATGAGGTACTTCTGAGAATCGTGGACAAGGACCAGACCATGCCCAGGGCAGTCTGGAGGCAGAGCTACAGTTCCCTTGTTCTCTGAGAAATACTGAAATGATTTAAGTGGAATTAAAATGCTTCCAAATTCAAAAGACAAATTTAGTAATACCTGTTGGCATCAC